>OMLB01055586.1:0-20313 GCA_900302555.1 Myripristis jacobus
TTAACTTTGAGACACGACAGAGAGACAGAGCACACACACACACACACACACACACACACGACTAATTACTTCCTACAGGAGCTGGATCTTAATTCTTTCTGACACGGTCTGAATTATCTGAAACACAGCAGCCAGAACAGCCTGCTGACACACACACACACACACACACACACACACACACACACACACACACACACACACACACACACACACACACACACACACACACACACACACACACACACACAAAAGCATCAGTTGAATTCAGGTTATTGTGTTTCCTTGGTGATAACATCTGCATATGCTGTAACTTATATGTCCACTCCAGGTAATGCTGACATGTTGTATCATCTTTAACCCTCTGAACCCTCAGCAAATTCACTTGATTTTCCTCAAAAACATTGTAAAGCAAAATTTTTGCACAAAAATGACTGAAAAAAGTAAAAAAAAAAAACTGCACAAAAATGTTAACAAAAATTAACAAGAAAATTACCCCCAGAAATAAGACTAGAAAATAAATAAATAAATAGATAGAAAATGACCAGAAGATTTGTGGAAACAAATTACTGTAAAATTAAGACAAAATGTAAAAAAACAAACAAAAAAGTACAAAACTACATTAATAATTATCATAACTGTGCTGTATATTTAACATGAAATGACAAAAAAAAAAATTAGCAGAAAAAACACCACTGAGAGAGTGAGGTAACAGCCCATCAGGGGCTCCCGGGTGTTCAGAGGGTCAATACCCACCACTTACTGTGTTCTTATCCACAGTCTGTTCTTACTTGCTCTATCCTATAACAACAGATTTTATGTTTCCCCTTTTCTGTGCTGTTACAAACCCACGAGACAAGCTTCATCGTACCTCAGTGACAAAGGAGCGTCGTCCCTCATAGTCGTACTCCCAGCCGTGTTTACAGGCCGTCGTGGGGGTATTGCTGAGGTCCAGCTCCTGGGATTCACAGCTGAGTCCAGTGGTGTTCCAGTCCACCTCGTACTGCTCACAGCTGCTGGGCTGCAGCAGTCCAGAGCTGTTGATGAGGGGCGCTGTCAGCCTGCGACTGTCTGCCGGGCTCCAGCCGCAGGCCTGCCTCCTCTCCGCCACCTCGGGGTCCCGGCACCAGTGATCCGGGGTGAAGCCCTGGAACACGATGCCCACGTACACCCCGGCCCAGGGCATGGACACCATGCACAGCAGCGCGAAAATACGCTTCTGGCAACGCCCAAATTTCCCAGCTTCCTCCAAGATATCGTCGAATGTGGTCATGGTTGTGTTGGTGGAACAAGCTGTGTGTGTTTGTGAATGAATAAATGTGTCTTAGAGGAGGCACCGGCGTCCACGGTCTGCCTCACCAGGGTGGATGCGGAGCTTCACTGTGAAGAGTGCCACGGACAGCGTCTTCCCTTTTGGGTTTTTAACGGACTGAGGCAGAGCAAAGGTCCATGGGACATCAAGGTGTTGCTCTGCAGGCTGAGCAGCGGAGCGTTAAAACACGTTTGTCATCACACATTCAGACGTCAGACCAAGTAACACCGCTGAAGCACAGAAGCCCTCCCCCATCCTCCTCGTATGGAAGAGGGTTTTATTAACACGCACTGGTCTTTTTACTTTTGTCATTCTTTCTCACGCATACACACACGCTGTCAATCAGTAATGTGTGTAAGCACAAGTCCAACACAGGTCTAGTTTGAAGGCAGCTCTTGTGACAGGGATCTGAGTGCTGCTCCTAGTGAAAGGGAATAGCAGTCGACTGTTTGAAGAATTTGTTCCTTGAATGTGTTCCTGTGTTTATGGAGGAGCCTGAGTGTGCACGTAATGCTTACTGAGCAACTTGTGAACTGATATTTAATGATTAGGATGATCCTTTCCCCTTTTACTTTTCTATTTGCTCTTACATTTGTATAGGACAGAGTTTCTCCTTAATTATTACAGAGAAATTCATTCACTTAGATTTAACTGGACAATAGAAAAACTATGTAAATGAATAAACCTATCTAACAATAAATGAATCAGTGAACAGATCTATTAAATGCAAGATGTTTTCAATGCCTTTATAAAAAGCTGGATTAATAAATCAGTTTGATGATTTGGTGCAGATTGATTTGACAAAAAAATGCAAATCCATCCTAGGATGTGACAAGAGCTTTCATTGGCTCATACAGTCCTATAGCTTCATGTCCCACCCCCCTCTTTACCCCGCCCTGCTTCAAAAGAGGTTGAGAGGGAATCTGTTTATTTAGGCATTTTACACGTTTAATGGAAAAAAGGAATACCCAATTTAATGTTCTTTCTGAAAAATTGATTGTTCTATGGATTTATGAATGTAGTTTATAACTGTAATTTTAATTGATCGATTTATTGGATGATATATTTGGCAGTTTTTAAATCCCTTTTTTACTTCATCCAATTCTTATTGGACTGAATTATTTATTTGCAAATTCTTTGTTTTATTTTATCTGTTTTATTGTCAAATAAAATATCAATTGATAAATTGCTCAATAACCATTACGGGGACACTCTGGGTCCTCTACAGTACTCCTTCAGTTACAATGAAGTCAAAAAATGATCAGTGTAAGTGGAGAACATCATTCAAAAAATGATTTATAAATATCATTTGCCTTATTTAACCTGTTCAACAGTAAGTGACATAAATGTATGTATGCATTAGTATCTCATTCTGCAGATACAATGACAACAGAACAATGATCAACAGCTGATCTCTTATTTATTCAAATAATGCAATATTTTTACACCAACATTTTCTTTAAATAGGAAACAGGCAAAAAGCTATAAAACATATCCGACAACATAACTTACATCAACTAAAACAAATAATTAATGATCACCTTCCATCGTACTGACTCATCTTGGAGAAGTTCTCATGCTGTTTTTGTCACGACTGCAATGCTGTGCTGAGCCTGGTGATTATATTTCCTGACACTGTCCCGTTCCATTCGAGTCCTCCCTTGACCTCGCTCACTGACGTTCAATGAGGAAGGCTATTGACGAGTTAAGCTCAGTGTTACAGCACGGCTCTGCTTTCGCCTTAATAGAGTAATGACAAAAAAGAGCACAACAACATCCACTCTGGTATTAAAGTGACGGTTCACCCATTTTGTATTTTACTTCCCCCCAGCTGTTATGTCGGATAGTGGTGCTGCTATCTTCCTCTCAATGTTACTGAGTTATTTTTCAGAATGTTAGCTGGGGGGAAGTCCACCTCAATGGCAGGAGGCTAACAGTTAGCATTTAGAGCATCCAGCCAGTATCCAGCACTCAGTAACAATGAGAGGAAGATAGCACCACTACTGTCCTACAGAAGAAGAGGGGAAGTGAAATAAAACCTTTTTTTCAAAATGGGTGGACTGTCCCTTTAATGTGAAAGACAAGGTTCAGTATAGTACCACGCAGATGAGCTGCACAGACTTTGGTGCTTAATACAGCAGAGATAGACATTTTGCAGCGATGAGCAACAAGTTCTCGTTCATACACCCACCATGATCATGTGTCTCTGTGCTCACCTCGTCTCCCCTGAGGAGAGACTGTCCCACCTCTCATCTTAAAGTGCCTCATGTTAATAGAAGCCTTAACCTGGGTTCAGACCTTCTAAAGAGGGCCAAGACTTTAGGCAAAAATCTGCAACATTTCCATTGCAACATGAGGCTAACTCAGGCAACGATCTCCCAAAGATTCAGTAAAAATTCGGAGCATAAAGTAATAATCCGCAACTTTTTCACAGAAATCAATTGCGATTTTGATACTCGCTATCTGATTACTATGACACCATAGTGATCCAACTTATGTCCAGTCCTTAAAATTTTTTACATTTGCGTAACACTGTGTCTGATAAGTCTTTCTTGGGAAAAATCCTCTAGTGAACAGGAAGTGATACCTTGTATGTCTTCTGTTTGTTGGAATAAATAAAAGAAGTGGGTGGTTGGCATGTGCAGCGAGAGCCAACATGGCTGAACAGACAAAAAAAAAGAGCCCAACCTACAGAAACACAAACTCAGTAAAGAGGAAAAACCAAAAAAAAAAAAAAAAAAGAGAGACTCATGCGGATTACCACTTTAACATCATTCAATTCCACTGTCAGTAAAGGGGTTGAATTCCTATATTACATAATATTGAACTTTTTGCTGAGCATTTTAACATTTTTCAAAATATTTTTCAAAGTCAAATACTTCTGACATTGCATTAGGAGTTCCTTGTCACCAGCAGTTGCACTGATTCAAATATTGTTCAGACCTTTGCCCTGATGGATCTTTACTATCACCATGTTCTGCATGCTCTCAGGTAGAATATTAACTTTGATAAAACACTATGGGTTTAATCTTTCTAAATTCACTGCCTAAGTGAACACAGAATATGATCAAGTCAGGTTTAAGAGCAAGGTGTGAACCCAGCCTCATTTACTAAACACATCTGTTGTCTGACACTTGCAGTTTTCACTTTTGTTTAACAGCTCTGAGAGGTCTGGTCTGGTTCCCCCTGAAATTCCTGATCTCAAAGAGACAGATGAAAAAATTCTGGCTGCAAAGTTGCTGAAACCCAATTAGACTACGGGTGTTTCCAACTTGCAGATGTTTTCGTTTATTGTGTGGTGTAACACGAGTTGAGTCCTAGAAAAACTCTTGTTCTTATTAAACAAACCTTGTGTAGAAAGCTTTAGAAATACCCTGAAAGGTGAAATGTCTTTTTTGGATTGAGTATATATGGCTAAGCCTGATTTGAGCGTCAACATCACACTGAAGATTTACTAAATGCAGACTACAGTAAGAGCAGGGTGGTGTCATGTAAAAGGGTTTTAGTTGGAACTTCAGTTGCTGTTAATTATCCCTGAACTCATTCTAATCCCATCAGCCAAATCTGCCTTCTTTCCCCTCTGTTAAATACCTCATACAAAGTAATGACTGCACACAATACAATAAATATGTAGTCTAACTTAGTGCATTGATTTTTGTTGTGTCAAATACGTACAACATAAATAATAGCTACTCAAAAATCAACATGTTACCTGCAGCTAACTGAGAACCAAGGGTACGTTCACACCAAGCATATTTGGGAGTGTTCTATTGGAATTCCGGTGCCTTTACTCCTGTGGTTTATTCGTCCAAGTGAGAACAATGCCATTGCAACACTGGTGGCATCAAATAACCACACCAATGCAGGACCTCCAAGAAAAGACACAAAAACACCAGTTTTTATGGGTACGACGAGACGGATGTTGGAATCTGATAGCCAGCAGTGCATCATGCATGGAAAACCTGGCGCAACAAAATGACGTCTGGATGATGCTCATATTCAGCTATTTCTTCATGCGTTCTTAACAGGTATGAACACCAGAGAGGGTTCATTGGAGGAATGAGCTCTTGCAATCTGATCCCAGTTACAGCACATGGAATCACATTTGCCTCGACGCACCGCCGCTGTAAAACTCCTTCACCTGGCGGGGTGGTGAGGTCGCCAAAACTCCAGTGAACAAGCTACTTGTGGATCCAAGTGACATTTATTTACAAGAACTGGTTTAATTGTAATTGGGAAGTGAGAGTACAAATGAACCAAATACCAAAATGTGACAAAGTAAAGTGTTCACCAAGGTTCAGACTGAAAAAGGTAGGTGTGATGGCACTCTAATACTCATAGCGTGCTTACTCATGTTGCCAATCAACACAACTGTACCATGTGGGAACACTGGAGTCAGTTTCATCTGAGTTCAGAAAAAAAGAAAAAAGAAAAAGGATGTGAACATTCACAAAAAGTTTCCATTCAGCAAATACAAGCTCTATTAAATACTTTTTACCTTGGGGCTTCTGTTTTTATTCTCATTCTTCGCAGTGGTGCTAGTTAATTACTAAGCAGGACAACAGGTCAGATAGATCTGAACTGGTTGCACTCCAGATACTTTCACACCAATGTCTGATTTCTGTCCTATCATCTCATGCATTTGGCTAAAAGGGTTTTCGGCACGACAAAAAAAATTGGCTTTTTGGAGTTGAAATCACACTTTTGACACAGCACCTTCGACTGAGAGCTGAATTCCAAAATTGAATCTGTGATGGATGAGTTTGTGCAAATGAAAAATGACACAATGTGCTCTGTAGAGCCAGTGATGGCTACACAAATATGGCTTTGGTGGGAGTGGGACTCCAAAACTAACACAGCCTAACAGCTCATTGGGGGAAACTGATATGAACAGCTAAGGTCTCCATTCACACATCATAAGGCCTTCTTGAGTTCGCTCATTGCACAATTAACAGAACAGAGATTCACGTGGCTAATAAGCTCAGTCAGCCATTAAATAATCATAAAAAACAAACAAGCAAATTCACCGGTGAAGACAACACCAAACATAAAAAGTCCCTATTATAGAACATTATCTCTGTACATCATCTTCATTGATCAAAGCAGGACAAAAGTCAATCTGTCTATGGACAATTCATTGATGAAAATGCAAAGTTCATCATGAAGAAGGCATCGTACTTTCTTTTCAAGGGGAAAGAAAGAGAAAGATCTGCTATTGTAGCAACTGTAAACAGCAAGAAAGACAAAAGGTGTCCTCATTCCCTTTAGAAACAACATAAGCTAATACCGTGACTGCCTATGTCCACACAACAGATTATTTAAAGCCTAACTCTGGCCATTTTTGACCTGGATCCTATTCTCCCATCATTCCTCTATACCCATTGATTCTGACCAAAATGTTGGGCATTTTGGGAAAAATGCTGTTTGATGGTGAAGTATTCAACAGTTTTTCAAAAACCAAAAACATCTTTGGGTGCTTTTGGGGGTTGAAGTGTGGAGTGTTGCATTGAAGACATACCTAATAATGAAGCAGCTGATGAAATTACAGAACCACTGGAATCTGAATCAATGGAAGAAGATTGGATTATAGGTTCCAGGGGTTATGGTTAAAATATTCAACTATCAATAAATCGTGTGCTAACATGGACAGTTTTTAGTCAGTCTAGTCAGTGGACTAGATGGAGATCTGAGGAGGCCAGGTAAAGGTGCAGTCCAATAAAAAGTCCCAACAAAGGGGAGGGGTTTCTGCTTTCTGACATGTTGCTGCCATTTCAATGTTGCTGCTGTTGCTGCTAAGGAGACATTCACTGAGAGAGAACAGTTCTGACTGGACGGTGGAAGAGGGAAGTAGGGGGTGACCTTACACCCTGAGGAGGTCCTCGTCACTGTCGTCCTCATCCTGTTTCCTGTTGGCTGTTGTGTTATTACCGTGGCTGCGACCAGCGGAGCGTGGTTTGCTGCTCTTCCTCTTCCTGTCCGACTCATCCAGAAGGCCGACCAGGTCTTCATCACTCTCCTCCTGAAAGGATGAAGGAAAGATGGATGTTGTTCTCTGGTTTAGCTAATATTTCACTACTGTCATTAAATTAATCTGTTTTGGTCACCTTGAGTTTTTTTTTTGTCTTTGATATATTGCTACTTATTTCTTTGTGGTTTTTCCGCCATCATGCTTTAACGAATGAAATCTAGACTGCTGGGTCTCTCACGACTGTGTGGGTTTGTCTTCTGGATGAGTTTCACCAAAATAATTTTCTCCAAGTAGTCGTCAAACCCATTTTTTGAAAATTAAACATCTCTTCTCTTACTTGAATTGCAATGTACATCCGGCACGTTGTTTGTGTTCATTCCTGTGCTAAAAGTGTTACTTTGGGATCTGTTTTGCTGCGTAATGGAAGTGAATGGACAGATTGTGGACTAACTGCCCAGGGGAATACAGAGCGACCAATGATATTTCAGCAGCATGTGGACTCATATCGTGCCCAAGGAACTATACCACCCAACACTACAAGAGTTCAGTTTTGCTTTAACACATGGGACTGATGAAGGGGAGATGAGACTCACTTGTAGGAAGGCACTGCGGGCCCCTGCAGAGTGCCTGGACAGTCCAGATGACTTGACCACGCGCACGCCTGGGACACTGAGCACCTCGTCCTCGCTGTCGTCATCCTGCTCATCCAGCGAGAAGGAGCGCAAACCGTCTGTATTCACCGGTTTAGTGGTAATGTGCCCATTGCTGTGGTTACTTTTACCACGGTGGGAGGAAGATGAGGAAGATGCAGGAGGAGTCTCCAGCTCCTCCATCAGCCACTCCATCTCCTCTTCGCCTCCCTCTTCATCCATGCTGACCTGGGAAATTCCAGACAAAGACACAGACACCGATTCAAAAGCAGTAACTGGCATCAAAAGGGCCAAACGATTCCAGCATATCCATGTCTTGAAAAGGTGTTAACTATGATCAGGCAAGCAGATGAAATCCAAATTTCTTACATGCCAGATAAAAGCTGTATATTTTTCTTATGTCTGGGAAAAAAATAATAAATCACATTTTTGATTTTGGCATAAAATCATTACATCCCTAGACCAGTGACTGAAGTGTATGCTGATTTGACTTCTTATTTCTCTCCTAGCTGGTTACCACTGATATGTTTGCACTTCTGTTGTACTAATTTAAATGACAATTTGCTTATTTTGTCACTGATGAAATAAAATCTGTTTGAGTGGCTGATGCAATGCATACTTACACAGCTCACACACCTTTTCTTGAGAATTAAAAATAACCAACATTGTTTGAGGTCTAAACAGCTATTGCTTTTTAACATTTGGAAGTGTATAAGAAAAAGAAAAACGGAATTTTAAAAAATTCATAACTTTTGGAAAACATTTATCATTTCTTCTGAGCTGGAAAATAACAAAGATTCCATGACTTTTGCATGCAACAAGTGTAAAAAACATGTATTTAGGATCCACTGATTCAATTATTAGATCATCCCACCTTGGAGTATTTATAGGAGACTTGATTTCCTTTCCTGCAACATCCAGCCACCTTCTGCATCACCAGCTCCCTGGGAGGAAACAAGACATTCAGCTACACCATTATCTCATATTCTATGTACCAGAAAATCAAACTAGCAAGGTAAAGAGGTCCAACTTGTCTCTGTTCATCAGATGGCCTCACCTCCTCTCTCTCTTGTGGAGGAGAAGAGCCAGAAGACAGACACACAACGCCACCAATAGCAGGCTTAGCACCGCCCCCACTGCCTGGCTCCGCCTAGACAGAGGTAGAGCTCCGCCTTCTGTATCGTCGTAGTCGTACGACTGTCTGTCAACAGTTCTGTGGGACAAGAGAAACTGTTTTTATACCTATACAACTGAAATCGTGGAGCTGTGTGTATGTATTTTCTATGCTGTGCAGGAAATTCCACATCCGGTGGGAACCCTGATGTGAATAAACAGTGTTTGCTCACGTCAGACCACACACGGCATTCGTGTGCCAGATAAACAGATACTGGCATCCATCAGTCTCCAACATGAACTCTGGGATGCCGACGCCGGCTGAGGGATTACAGTGGAACATAATGGTGGATGACACGGTCTTGGTTCTCTCCCGTCCACACACCGACTCAGAGGGCACCATCACATCCAGGTTGCCTCCTGATAGGACAGAAAGTTGGGGTCAGTAAACAGGGGGTGTGCTGACATGACTTGTACAGTGTAATCTGATGACATGCCATTAAACATATGTCCCTCTCTGCTGCTCAATCAAAACAATGCAGCACTGGTCCCAAAATAGCATGAAGCTGTTCCAGGCCAATCATAGACTTCTACCAACATGGGGGCGTGGTTGAGCTTAGGACAAATAACTTTAACTCAGATTACTTATATTTATGTCGTTCCACTAGACAGGGCTGTCCTCTGAGTCTGTTGTTGTTTGCTATCGATCCTGGTCTCCCTTCAATTGCATTATGTACCACCAACATTTTTGGTATACTTGCATACTTGCAAATGGAACAGAAGTGAAAGCATCCCTTTAAAAGATGATGTCCTCGTATCTGTCTCAAATTTATGTTTCCAATCAACTCTCCCTGTAACAATCTCTTGGGAAAATATCCAAACTAAAAGCTAAATTTAGGCAAGAGTGAGTTGTACCCTATCAGTAATGCCACCAAAAAGTACCAACTACATAATCCACAATTTCCCTGAGGGAACCTGCCCAAAGGGATCAATAAAGTTTTATCTAATCTAATCTAATCTACCTCTCAAAATTGCACTACAAGTTTTTGCATATCACGAAGACTTTTCGTCTTTGTGTTTTGGAGGTTGCACAAACTTCAATAGGAGTTTCCAGTGTCATGAAGATGAGCAGGTAAGGGCAGAATGCACATTTTGGGGGAGTGTTGTGATGCTCAGTTGGGTAAAACATAAACCATGTCCTTATGAACATTCTGGGCTTGAATCTGGTCTGGGGTATTTGGAGAATGTCATCCCTCTCTCTAAATGTTTCTAAATGTCCTCTTTCTAAATGTTTCCTGTCTCTCTCTACTGAGGATGATAAACTAAAGACAAAATTGACAGGAAAAAACATAGAACAATCTGAGTCAACTGGATAAAATATCATACTACTCAGTAAATTACCTTTGATATAGTACTTGGCTTTGTTGGAGGAGCCAATCTTGCGGCGGTAGTCTCCATTGAGTTTGACCTGGCAGATGTTGGCTCCCAGACAGCTGGCCAGGGAGATGTTGGTGATACCTGACAACTGGATGTGGTAGATGTAACGGTCACCATTGGAACGGATGTCGCCAGATGCCTGATGGTGGCTGATACAGGAATACAGATAAATGAGACAGAGAAAAAAACCCAGAACAACCAAGGCTGTGTTTGCTAGATCTCCTCCCCAGAAATGTGTAGCTGTTACCAGCTGACTCTCCACTATTTTACTAACAAAACATATGTCTGTCTATATGTCTATACATCTGTCTTTTAGCCCAGTACACCTGCTTCTTTGCCCGCAATGTAAATTATTATTGCTTTTTTGTTTTCAAACTGTTGGTGCTTCTAGTGCCAAACCAATGGATTGTGATAAACACCATAGAATTCAAAAGCAACAAGCCATGTGTAATATGCCCTGTTGTGACCAGATATCCATCTGTTGTAAAATCAAACATGGGGATGTGGCAGCAGGCATTACAAGCTTTCAGACGAGGTCCACATTGTCCACTGTCAAGGACATTTACTGCTGAAATCCTATTCAAGATTACAAAGATACCTTGAGATAGTTTAATGCATGTTTATATTTGAACTTAAGTATGTATTTTCTAACTAGTAGTATCTGTCTTCCCTAGTAGACGCTTTTGATAAATATTAAAATAGAGCGGTATGTAGAAAGTTTTTTTTGTCTGTGGAGCTTATGGGTCCCTTGAGCGTTTGTTGTTGAACATGGATCCACACACAACAGTTACAAAATGTTGGTCCTGATGAAGGTCGACAGACCGAAACGTTGACCCAATAAAATAACAGAACTCTAATGTGAGTGCGGGAGCAATCTGTGATTGTTTTGCTGTGAACATGGATCCCTTGAACATCTGTTTGTTTATTTTTACAAACAGCATAAAGCTTGTGTAGTGTCTGCAAGTGTTGTCACCACTAGGGGGTGACACTATGTGAATTCTGAAAAAGGTCAGTAAGGCAGTAAAGGTTCATATCATACTCTTGTGGGAGGGACTAAAACAAGCCCTTGAGGCTTCTTCACGATTAGCATTTCTGCTTTACTGGAAGACGGCAGTAAATTACATGATACAACCTTTGGATTGTACTCTCCTTCAGAAATGTATTCAATCAATGTTTGCTGGATAATTTCTCATAACCGGTGAATGATTACATAATTACAATAAGTCGACTTCAAGCTCCAGTCAATGAGTGACCGCTCCTCTTCATTTTTCCTGCTCTCACAATAAACCACTTCAACGTGACACAGATGTGTCACGTTGAAGATTGTTTATTATTGTTTACACAGACCGTCTGGACACACACACACACAAATACACTTGTATGTGAGTCAGAGAGAAAGAAAGAAGGTAAAATATGTGTGTTACCTGAAGTAAAGGGCTCCCAGGCTGATGTTTGCTCCTGTGTCGGGAACCTGAATTGTCCCATTGAACATCACCACCTCACGCTGTTTCACCACACAGGCTGCCCGAGTCTCCCAGCCAAACACAAACTCACATGTTGCATCATCCATGCTGCTCACACACACAAACACACACACACCAACACACAGATATAGATAAACAGAGAGAGGATACTCAGTATGGTGCAGGCCACCTACATGTTCCGGAAAGAATAATTTAAGACCGCAAAAACATTTTTCATGCAAACTGCTTTTGAATTTAAACAACTTGAAAACCACAATGACAAACAAAGCCAGTAAAATAAACCAGTCTATTTCTGAATGCATAAAATTGTATTTAGTAAAGAAAACTTGATGAATTAAAAGCTGATATTTTTCATCAGGTAACATTGTGGAGATGCAAGGAAACCTCTATCGCCAGGAATCCCCAAATTTTTGACGCTATGGCCAACAGACAGAGGTACTATTTGTCCACAGACCAATTAAATATTTAAAGTAAAATCAAGCTTTCAAAAAGTACTTATAGGCTCTAAATGCACTTAGCCATCATAAGGATGAACTCTACATTAATTCTGTGTTTTACAGCAAAACATTAATCTTCAATTCAATATGAGCAAATCAAAAAACATATATTATTTTTTGGATGTGGCATGTCATTTAAATTTGTATTCAATGTTAATGTTAATTTTATATCCAATGTTACC
Source organism: Myripristis jacobus (assembly GCA_900302555.1). Classification (NCBI taxonomy): domain Eukaryota; kingdom Metazoa; phylum Chordata; class Actinopteri; order Holocentriformes; family Holocentridae; genus Myripristis; species Myripristis jacobus. The sequence continues at coordinate 12,641 of OMLB01055586.1, forward strand.
ACATGTCAACTTAGAACACATTTGGGGGCCTCATCACAACAGGGTCCTCGACAGGGAAAAAATCCTAATCAATATAGGAATCATACTTTGTATGTGGTATCTCTTTGGTTTCTGGAGTTTGATCCCAGCTGTTTTTGGGCAGCGCATTGGCTGCTCTTGGTTTTAAAGACGTGTCAATGTTGTCAGGTATCTAAGCAGGCTGGTACACAATCTCTAGTCACTGTCACTTGTGCAGTGTATCGTGGTCAGTGGTGCCTACACTGTGCCTTCGCTGCAAGATTTAAAAAGATTTTAAAAATTTGCCTTATATGCCCTCCAACACCAAAACCGCCTCCCTACCCTGACTTTCTCACTTGAAACGTAACAACGTCACCCCATCATGGTGATGCCAAAGTGTGCCCCTGGCTTCTAACGGGTGCCTTAATCATCAGTATCAGATGGCGTAGGTATGACGCAGAAGCGCATGACAAAGCATCAGTATTTGACACCCTGGGAATGAGTGGCTGGTTACATACATAACTGTGTGTGATATTAAGTAAACTGACAAATGGCACCAGTTCAGCGAAGGACTCCAAATGATGCATTGACCACAGAAAACTTTAACTTTTCAAACAAACACCATGTTCTGCCAACCGCTCTGGCAGTTAGGCATCCTGAAACAGAGTAAATGAGTGTCACTGCTGAGGGTGCTGCATTACTAATTAAAGCAGCACATGTGGTGGCTATATGAATGCCTGTACGTTTGGTAGTAGACTTGACGCCTGTAGAATTTAAACATGGCCAAAATGAATAGTCTCCTCTGTCCAATTTCTTGTGTCCACCTGACCTTTTTGTGCTTTTGTGCATTTGTTCTTTTTTAGTGTCCAGTCTGGTTATATTGTCGCCTTATCACATGATTTTTTATATCTTAAATGTATTGTCTTCTATTGTTTTGTGCATTAAATCAGCTGGTGCTTCTCTTCTGTTGCAAAAATTGATTGAATTGTATTTTCCTCCCTGACCAGATCATAGCAAAACTCCACCACAGCTATCAGCCATGAAGGAAATGCTTCCTTTGAGAGCTGCTCCAGTGTTCACATTGCACTGATGTTACATTTTGCTTAAAAGGACCATACCAGTGATTTTGAATGTTTTGCAGAATGGTTTGTTTTAATGTGGGTAAACTGTAGTAAATGGGCCAATCATGTGGGGGTATTTAAGAGTTCCCAACACATAATCAAAACCCCTGATTTTTGGCTGAAATGCCCACCGTATAATATTCTCCTTCTGTGGCTAACAAAATGATCAAGATTCATAAACCACAGAGCCGATAACAGAGCTCTTTCACAATGTAGTGTGACACACTTCTGCTTCAAAATCTTCACTTCTGTTCACATCCTGACAGCTATTGCTTGGCTGCTTTAAATACCCATTTGTGGTTCAGTTCAAAACACATAATTAGCGTTCATACATGCAGCCTTAGAGTTTTAGTCATCTCAATTTAGTCATGATGGATCTTTTTACACTTGCTGCCATTGTACTCTCATTATCCATGCCAGTCTGATTCCTGCAGTCACATGGCTTCTGGTCTTACTCTTTTCTAAAATGTAAGCTAGGCTAGTACGTTGTTGACTTTATAACCATTCTAAACAAACAATACACAAACAATGCATGACAAACAATCCAGTACATTACCTGATGAATGTTGGGTGCCCGAAAGTGGAGCCACAGCTCAGCTGGATCACAGTTTTGGCCTTTAGGCCATTACCGCAGACAGAATCTCCCATTGAATAGCTGACAAAAATCTTTCCATCTACAGAAAGAGGAAAGAAGATTAAGGTTGGTATCAAAAGGTTTTTCTTATGTTTCAGTGCTAAACTAAACTCTGAGTGGTGCTAACAAGAGACACAAAGTTTGACAACTTACAACCTTGTAAGCATAATCTAAAATTTAACAGGAGCATCCACTGACACGAAAGCTATGGACCAGCTGAATGGAGCTGAATGGAGCGGTGAGAATTTCCGCTCCTCGCTCATAAAGCGATCAGTTCTCTCTGCTCCTCTGCTCACGACTGTTCACAGCCACTCCGCTCATTATCTTTCTTTGCTCAACATAAATTTCACCCCGCTCCACTAAAATCGCTAACTCCTTGCTCCAAAAAAGAAAAAAAGCTGTGGTTTATTGTTATTTTAGCCTACACACAAGGCTGGAATCATCAGACTAATTTGCAAATAAGCAGTAGATTGCAGTTCCATCCACGGGCACCACAGATCGGGGGGTTTGGGTCATAAAAATTAATATTCTGATTAAAAGCCAAAAAAGGAGAGATATTTTGGACTGACCTGTATTATATATTTGTTTGGAAGAATCATTTGGCAATACAGTATTTTAAAAAAATAAGCAGATGGAAACCCTCCAAAAACTATCAACTGAACCATCTCTATATTGGTAAAAGCAAACTGAAATACTTTTGTTGTCATAGCCTACCAGTGTGGTTCATCTTCTGGGTGTATACCCAACCCAGGGTCTGGGTCTTTCCTCCTGCTGAGCGTCGGCACACTGTTGCCCCATCTGGGCAGCCTGTCAGTCCACCGTGGATTCCCTGGCACAGGTTGATATAATATCTAAAGACATATAGACAGAGGACAGAGTGTCATGTTTCCATAGCTTTCACTGAGTCCTTTCTGCAACATGTACGAGTAGGCCATCAAGATGAGGAGTCAAGATTACCCCATGACTAAGTTTGGGCCTGATATGAATATGAATATAAAGAAACCATGCAGTGTAATGGAAGAGTTCAACAGGGATCGTGTGCCTTTCCGAACTGAAGCCAAACTTACGAGTCTCCTCGATGGCTGAACTTCCATGGTTCTGTGAGGGAGGACAGGGTTCGGAGGTCGTAGGTTTGATGCTGACTGACCAGCTTACACTCCATCTTCCTGGGGGGGCAGACATAACTCGTCCTCCACTGGAAGGTGGCCGAGCAGCCCCCGGTTTCTGAGAGCAATTGAGGGGAGCCGTGGCCTGCAGATTGGTCGCAGGCGAACAAGATGGAAGACTGACGCTTTCCAGTCTCTGAAGGAAAGACAGAGGACACACAAGATGACTTTCATAAAAACAGAGAGGGAGAAGTCATGGACTTTGGGACAGAGTGTACAACAAACAATTTCCAACCCAGAGCCTAATTTTCAAATATTTTTCAATATGAGGAGTGGAAGTAACTAAATAAATTATTTACTTGCTACAGTTAGTGAACAGACTTTTGTATACTCATAAATGAGGATATTTTGATGTAACTAATTTTACTTGTATGTTTAGTTAACTAACTGTAACATTAAAAGCTCAAATGTACCCCTGTTATTAATGTAGTAATTTATGGATTTCTTTCTTTTTTTTGATGGGGAGAAAGAATATACACTGATAAAACAATAATATGATGCAAGCATCATAGTGGTTATAACTCTAATTTACAGGACTGCTTTGTTTCATTTTATTAGTTTAATAAACATCCATGCAGCTCCAGTATTATTAGTCTGTCTAGTTGTTGTTCAGCTAGCTGGCTTGCTCTGCCAGCCAGCTGGATGGTTTAAATATCAATATAATGACATCACTGAATGATGCAAACGGCCCTTTCTCTTTTGTAAAAAACTACAGGTGCATTCAGTATCTGACATATTGATCTCTCTATCATTTACTAAATTAACAGTATTCTGATGAAGGCTGAAATGCTGAAATGCAGAAGAATGGACACCTGCGGTACCATTTATTTTTGGAGGGCCGTCTCTCTCTATTGATTTAAACTACTTTGTGCTTCAGGCTTAGTGCCCACCCCTAAAAACACTGACAAGTGCACTTGCCTCCTGTTTGTTTAAATGTGACATTACGTTTTACCTCAACAGATTTTTCTTCTACATGAGTGTCAGTGCTTCTACTTGAGATGGATATTTTGGTTTCACCACCCTACTAGGGTCAAAAAATCACTTATCTGACTGACTGGTTTAAGGTCATGCCATGCTCAGAATTGTACCTCATCATATTCTGAAGACTGTGTTGTGTTTACAGTGTATACTGTAACTTTTAATGCTGTTGTACCAATTCCTGATTGCTAAGAGAAGTCAGTAAACATCATAGATCAGGCGTTTTCAAACTTTTTTATGTTCTGGACACCCAAGTTGCCTTTCAATGAGCCACAGACCCCCATTTGAAGTCATTTTGCCTGAATGTCAAGAAAACTTTTTCACAGGCTTTTAAACAAGAAATCCAGCGATAAATCCGCTATCAGTGATCTATCTTTTTTTCTTGTTGATAATGTAATGGTTTCTTGTTGTTGTTTTATTTTTAAATCATTGAAGGCCCAGTAATTGTTTTGCTGATTTGCTAATCACATTTTTCCCCAGCAACTTCATTTGCTTTCTTTCAAAATCATGTGAAAAAGATGAGTAAATTAGCAAGAGATGACTCGAAAATTAGCAAAAAAAAAAAAAAAAAAAAAAAGGCAAAAAGCAACAGGAAAGCCAACAGAAAATTAACAGCAAAATATTTCATAAAAATTGGGGGGAAAAAAATTATAATGATCAGTGACACTGGATCAGATTTCTTGTGTTTAAATGCCTGTAATTACAATTATTAATTATTATATAGAAATTACAATATTCCTCATTTTGTTGAAGACCCCGTGGAAGTTCCTGAGGGTCACCAAACCCTACTCTGAAAATGACTTAAACACACAGTAAAGTTTGACAATGTGTTCTAACACCACGGTGAAGACACACGCTGATATACAGTATGATACTTCAGCATGTCTGAAGATGGATTTTTTATGTACACTTTGTATGCACATTTGTCATCACCATATTTAGTGTGTCTTTTTCTTGTTCTTGCCTGTCAAAATCCAATCACACATCTGTTACCTTCGTTGCAGATTCCCCACTTCCGGTCACGGTCGTAGTTATCGGTGGTGGCACACCACTTTTTACCATCTGTCCCACCTTCTGCAGTGCACTCTGCATAGGATTTGTTCATCATGATGAAAGGGAACACACAAGCCTCTCCCTCATTTGTCACTACACACACACACACACACACACATAGACACACACACACACACACACACACACACATTATTAGTGCATAAAGATGCATATCCATTTTGCAGTCCTTTTTCAGCTTGTCTTAGACCTTTACATGAGGTATTGGCCAGTTCTGCATGTTTGGTAAGTTATGGCAGCCAACTACCAAATCTTGGGCAACTGAATTTTTCATACATATATAAAAATTGTTAGTGCTTTGGTTATTTGCTAAAAATTGTTTGTGCTTTGTGCTATGTATTGATGTGCATCTCATATGAATTTGCACATCTGTTTCACCACTGTCGTGTATGTGGCTGGTTATTGGTCAGTGTTTTCGTGAACACTGACCAGTAACCATGTTGTTTGATTACTTGAGTGGAGGTGTATGTGTACTTATGTTGCAAGCAGGGCTGGGAAATAAATCGATAAAAGCCTAGTGTTGAAATGCATCTGTTTCTACCTGTCGCCCTGATGCTTTCATAAAAAAAAGTGATGTGTTGGACTTTATTCCAGAGAGCTTGATATGTCATGACCCTATATAGTTCAGCCATGGTCTGTTTAGGCTACAACACACAACGTAGACTAACCTGGCGGGCAGGCGTCGCCTCCTCCATACTGCATTAGTACGGCCTGCTCCTCATGTTTGAAGTCCATTGTCATGGCCTTGCTCATGCCAAAAGAATACGCCGACACTGATCCTGAGCCAGAACCAGACACCCGACACACAGCGCTCGTCTTACAAGCTGGCTCTGCCACCGAGCCACAAACGTTGATCCGGTACATGTCGGAGCCAACCGGTACCTACCACACAGAGCCTTACTTTACTTCAACAACTCATCAAAAAAGCAAGCCTTATTCAAGCCACCAGTCCCATGGTTACACAACAGCTAGCAATCACAATCCAAAGGTGTTACAAAGCAGTGCATTGTGTATACAATGGTTTATATTTAGGCCATAACATATGTAGTTTTCAGAAAGCAAAGTTTTAGACTTATATGCTACTTGGAACGTGATAAAATCAACTCAGGCCCTTAACATAACTAATCAAAGCTGTGACCCATAAACATGTAACAGAAACCTGAAAACATAAAGGCAGATTGGGCTTAATAAAGCAGGAAAGATGCCGACTGCACCATTAAACCTATTCTGTATTAAGAACATTGAGAATGTCTATGCAGCATAAATAGACCTGCTTTGGAAAGGTGCGACAAAATAATATGTCTGATAACTGGGTCAAGAATTTTAAATACTTCATAAGACCTTAAATGTCGATATTTTAAGGATAATTTTAAGGGCCCACAGATACCTTGTTAGACACAGACATGTATTACAAAAACAGTCAATTTGGAGTTTAAAATGATGTAGGTTTAACAAAATTTTAAAGACACTTCAAGTCAAAAGTGTTGAAGTTATATCTCGCTTTTCACGTGATGTCAGAGAAAATCACAAGTACATCCTACTAAGCCTCTGGTTCCGTGTAGCTCACCTGGACCTCCCCGCTGAGGGCTGACAGGTCAAAAGTGTACTGGAGCTGGGAGTCAGTGAGCTGGCAGCCAGTGGTATGGGTGGCATCCGGACAAACCACAGGGGTCGCCCACTCGAACAAAAAGACACAGCCCTGCCTCCTCAGCATTTGGGGTGAGCCCTGGAAATAGAGGTGGGAGGTGTCATGGCTTCCTCTTTTCATGTTACAACAGGGCTTACACTGATATATGGGGGTGATATTGGCCTTTAATTGATATTCAGACATGCTCCAGACAAGAACGTCAACTCTAATTTGACACAGATTGATTGGGAATCAAATCTCTGTATAATTAATACAACTGATTAATACATGATTATCTCACTTTAAAGCCCACATATCATTTTGCCACAGCACCTTAAAATAACAGGTAAACTAACTGTAGGTTACGAACAGAAAACAATTCAATTCAATTCCTCTTAAGTGCATTGGGGTGTGTAGACTGACCAGCTCCACGCCTTTCTGGCAGGTAAAAACGATGGTGGAGGTGTAGTTCTGAGCGGGGTCGTCCACACAGGGTGTGGAACTACTGTATGTGATTGACACTTCATTGGTTGCACTTTTTATCTGAGGACCAGTGGTTGTCCTCCCAATGTCCTGAAAGAAAAAACACAAATAAACAGAGACAGGGGTTGATGAAAGATGACCAAAAGCCCATCAGACAGAAGGAAAGGAGAGGGAAGTGAGCCACAGAGAGAAAGAGACAAGACAGATCATGTACCCTGAATTTGATATCTCTGGCAAGGCTGCTCCACAGTTTAGGGCCTGGCAGAATGACTCTGAGACCTTGCTTGAGCACCTAAGGGAGCTTACATTGTTGTATGCACCTAATAATTCAGGTGCATGATCATGCAAGAAATTTTAGGTAACTAAAGAATGTTAATCGAGTAATGGGAGATCTACATTTAAAAGTGTCACTTAAAAGATAAGCAGCAGTATCAGCTTGAATGTCATCCTGCCTATTTCACTGCTTATTTTTAAAGCCATTAAAGTTAATGAAATTTAATTTTTCATTCACTTCCTACATGATAGCAGAATAAAGGTGAATGTGTGTGTGTGTGTGTGTGTGTGTGTGTGTGTGTGTGTGTGTGTCTCTCACCACA
>OMLB01055587.1:0-59645 GCA_900302555.1 Myripristis jacobus
GCGGCCTATGGGATGGCCCGGTTGGGTCTCTTCGGAGGGGGAGGGGGCATCAGCTCAGTGTCCGGGTCCGGTGGGTGTTTCCGATTCTGGGCTTGGACTCCCTGGGCGATGCGGTCCAGAAACTCCAAGAGGATTTCCTTAGTGACGGGATGCTGGATGCTGTTGCACACAGCTGGAGAGAGAGAGAGAGAGAGAGAGAGAGAGAGAGAGAGAGAGAGAGACACACACACACACACACACACACACACACACACACAGAGGAAGGAAGTTACTACAGAGATGGGGACAGGCTCTTTCAGCAGTAAATTTACGTTTCACCACTTAGAAACCTTTTAGTGCCTAAAAAAAAAAAAACAAGGAAAAGAAAGCATGATGGTCCCGAGGATGGCCCCATGTATTTTGGACAGTTTCACAAAAAATTCAGCAGTGGTCTCGTAACAAACAGCCGCAGCGTAAAAATAGAAGAAACCAGATGCTGTGAGTCTAGACTCCAGAAGAAAGCTGACTGTGCTCTTACCATCAGGGCTCCCAGACTGTGGAACGACCTGCCTCAGGAACTCAGCCTGGCTGACTCAGTATCATCTTTTGATTCGCTTTTTAAAATGCACTTTTACTGACTTCCTGTTATGTAACTGCTTTTGATCCTGACCAGTTTTAATCTTGTGTTACATTCAATATGCATGCAGATTTATTTATTCTTCTGTTAATGCATTTTCTTTTGCCTGTGCTTCTTATTTCGTACCCTCTTGGCGTGTTTTACTATTCCTGTTTATACGCCTTCCTGTAAAGTGTTTTGTAAACTCGGCTTTTAGAGAAACATTAAAAAATGAATAAATCAGTAAATATGGCTGAGAAGTCTAAACTAGGTATAAAAAAGGTTTCTGCTTGATGCTAATGAGTTGCACCCGAAAAACACAAATCATGCTGTGATGGGAACAAATGATATTTTAGCTGCACAGCAGTATAGTCACGATCTCCAGTCATTATGACACTTCACCTGCGCTTATGCTTCTTAATTTTACAGCCTTTTTCGTGCATTTTATCGTTCCTGTTTATCTGCCTTCCTGTAAAGCATTTTGTTAACTCGGCTTTTAAAGTGATGCAAAATTAATAAATGAATACATTTACGGCTGAGAAGTCTAAACTGTTGATGAAAGCTTTCTTTCTGCTTGGTGCTAATGAGTTGCATCTAAAAAGCAACACAAATGATGCTTTGACAAGAACAAAATTCATATTGTAATATTTTAGATGCACAACAACATGGACATGATTTCTAGCCATTACGGAAATTTACCTGTGCCACACTTTTACGCTAAAAACAAACAAACAAACAAAAAAATTGCACTCACATACACACACACAAAAACATTACAAGTGTTTAATGTGTGATAATATACGCGTTTAACTGAGACGGGAAGATAAGCTGGAATCTAGATAAAATGAGTCTTTAATTATATAGCTGACCACTTTGTGCCACTCAGACAGAGACAGAGACAGACAGGATGGCGAGATATTAATATCGATAAATAAGTGCTGAACCGGGATGGAGGAAGGAAGGGAGTCTCACCCATGGCTGTGTCGTAGGAGTTGGGGAAGCTCTTGTCTATCCTCTGCCTCATGAACACCCAGCTGTTGTTGACAAAGGTACACTCGATGATCTTGTTGTCGTACTGTTTCAGCTCCTTAGTGGCCTGTGCAGACAGAGAGCGGAGGACACAGCTGATTTGTACCTGTGCACCACACAGTGAGCGCCAAGGATGTTTAAAGCTGTGAACTGCAATAGCCAAAAGGCAGTGAGAGGAAACTGTCTGAAAAATGCTTCTACTTTAGTGTGCAGCGATCATTTAGTACTCAGTTTAATAGAGCTCTGCAACTATGCTGCTCCATCTTTTGAGCAACATGGCATCACCGACTTATTACATCACATTCTGCTTTGGAAACAACATCAACTCTATGTGCTGTGCACATTGTAACACAGTTTAACTATATGAATACGACATGTGATACTGAAAATCGAGTATGAGTCAAAGAAGACATTTGAGCATCTGTTGTTTACTTGTCGAGGGACTGTGTCTCACTGCGAGGATTCTCAGGACTTGGAAAATGCAAATCCTTGTGCTGCGAGGAAGCCAAAATGTGCAACTGCAATGGTCAAGCGTTGTGGTAGGCATGGAAAAAAAAGCAATAATACAGGGAGGCTCAGGCTGACTACAAAGTGTTCAGCCTTCATATCCACTTTGGCTATGTGGACAGCGGCTGTTGAATCATTCAGAGAGCCAGAGAGCGGTGTGTGGAGACTTTGGAAAAGCAGAGAGACAGACCTCCAGGGTTCAATGTGGGCAAGTGGCCAGGTCAGCCAAGAGCAGATGAGCTCCAGCTGACGCCAGAAAGCCACTGCCATTGCCAACAAAGCACCGCCGTTTGGCAAGGCTCTAAGACGCTAAGTAAGAGCTTGTCTGATCCTGGAGTGCAGGGCATCTGGGCACACAGCAGGGGTTTCGCACAGGAAACGAGTGTGTGTGTGACAGACTAAGAGAGAAAAAGAAAGCATGCAAACCTAAGAGGTGGTGGTACGTTCTGGATATCACATTCCAGATAATGACCTTGACAAGTGTAAGTCATAAGCATGTCTACTACACAGTCACATCTAGGGAGAATTACAAAGTGTTTTCATTTCTGCGTTTTTCAAAACGTATTGTTGGGTTGCAATTTAAGGACCAAAACTGATACGGCGGATTGTAAATCAAACCACATCTCACACTTGGAGAAGAACGGTAGACAATCTGAAGGGGCGACAGAATGGGTATCTCTAAGCTTTCCTAAATCCAAACAAACCAAGCTGCCAGAAAATAGTGCAGGGCAGCACTGGCAGGAACAAGTGCTGCTATAGGCTGGGATTCCTTCCTGCTCGTGAAATGTGACATGCTGGCTGCCATGTTTCACCACCACTTGGCGCTTAATCCATCCAAATCTGCCTCATTATGGCGGCACACTTGTGCCACCCGTTATCGGGGACTTTGGCGAAGTCAAACTCTCCATCAGCCATTCAATCTAGCAGTGTTGCACTACTGCTCAACACAGCTCAGAGCTCTGTCTGTCGTAAGTCCTCCACTTCAATCCTGGTGTATTCAGACTGAGAAACTGTCAACAGTCCTAACAAGGAAGAAAATGATGCAATCAAGCAATCATGGCAATCCTTATGGCTGCCATTTTCCGTCGCAAAATGACAAGTAATTTTTTCATATCAAAAGTTGTACATATTGCTACTCTCCAACACTGAATAAACCAATAGTGGTTCAATCTACAGCCAGTTCCTAAAAGCTTTGACATTTGCTGTTGAGAAGGACCACTTGTTCCTCTGCTGCACAGGAAGTGATACATTTTACATTCACGAAAGCAACATTGGTGGTTTGTTTGGTAAAACGGTAGGATGGCAGCATCATTATACACAGTGTTTTTAGCTTTGCTAGTGGGGGGTTGTGTAGATCAGTTGGTTGGTTGGATGGTCTCTTACCCATTTACATCATGTGACCTGCATGCAGTTGAGTTTAATTTTTGATTGGGAGAAGTCTTCATAATGGTAGTGAAGTGAGTGATTCTCTAATGTGGCAGCCAGCTATGGTTTGTTTCACAAGAGCAAATCACCAGCTATGGCTTTTCTTTCTATAAAAGCATCGTTAGAGATCGGCTAAACCATCATATACCAATGGTACTAAAAATGCCAGTATTTCTCTATTTTTCTGTATTTGTCTAATAGTTGTTCTAGGCAGAATTTACTGCCATAAACTTAGTATTTAGCCCCTTTACCGGCAACATGCCTCCAAAGTTCTCTTATTATTACAGCCCATACAACACTTTGGTCTCTTATGCAGTCTGCTCGCAGGCTGTTAGACTCTTGTCATTACAGAACATTTGGGCCGGTCCCTACGCTGAGAGCAAAACATCAAAGCAATGACTGCTTATCAGCTATACTACCAGCACGATGCTATTGTCTAAGTGCACAAATACTTCCTCCCTATTTATTCATCAGTGGTGGCACAAAGAAATCTGAGGAATAGAAAATGGGAAATGAAAAGACAAAGCAAAACTACCAAACAACTTAGCCCGAGTCTCACCCTAAAAACAGAAAGCACAAGACCAATGATTGAACATTGTGCTTGCACTCATCAAGTAACCCACTAACAATGCTACATCATTTAAAAAGCAATTGGGGCCAAAACTAAACGGCGCCCCAACCACCATGGCTACAAACAATTATCTGACGCTTAACCTTTCTTTAGTCTGCCTCGTGTCCCACCCAGGCCAGGGCAGGGCAAGAGAGCACCGTGAAGCGAGCTGAAACTCTGCTAAGTATTTTGTTCATGTGCCGTCACTTTGCCCCATCGCTCCAGGCCCAAAACCTCCGCTCCATGCTTATTTGGACTAATAGTATTTGAAATTAATTGCTTGAGTCATGTAGTAAGAGTCGCCCATTTTCAATGAGACATTTGTTGAGCTAGTAACATACAGGCTATAAATCTTTGCTGTATCTCAAAGGCAGACAACAAAAAGAGAGAGAGAGAGATAGAAAATGAGTGATTGATTGAGTGAGAAAAACAGAGTGTGTTTTTTATGTGTACACATGCATCCTTGTGCCTTAGCAGCTTCCCTTTGATCAATAAGGTAAGTCTGAAGCCAGAGCTGACCTGACTGCGGTTTTCCGGAACATTAGCGAGGCCGGAGCTACTAGACGGCACAGCGAACCTTTTCCTTTTTGGAAAGTGCAAGTTCATGTTTGACTGGTCGCATTTGCGCATCAACAGACTGACAGGCAAAATGTTTTTTTTTTTTTTTTTTTTACTATTTTTTAGCTTGAGCCCTGCATATTAATAACTTTTTGCCCTCCATGTTTCCTGTTCAGTTTTTCTAAGTCTTATAATGGCAGGAAAAACACTGCTCTAATGCTAATTTCCTACCTTTATTTTTATAGTACGAACAGTCTGTTATGTTAGTGAAATGTTTTGCAAATTCCATTTTGAATTCATGCGTCGGTTGCTTTTGTGTGACCTAAATGTTAGCATACAGTAAATTACACATGGTCTAAAGAAGCAGGGTATTCTGGTGAAGCAGACCAGAGTGGCCAGAGCAGATCTTATAAAATGTGAAATTATGTCTGTTCTGCTCCTCGCTCCATTCCACTCATATGCTCCGCTGCACAATACACTCTACCTGCGGCTTTGGCTGATACTGCAAACCCTGGTTACGGTTTCAAGGGAATACTGTGTTTGAAAGTATATTACAGAACTTTTGGAGAAACGCCAACAGACGAGTAAACATTCAAAGTTTGCAGTTTCTGTGTTCTTGCCGTGTTTTCCTCGTTGCTCACCAACTGACCTGCCTCTGTTTCATTCCAGACTTAATCAGAACTGGCCCGGAGGTCTACGGCACTGTGGCACTCAGGTACATTTTAATATCAAGGAACTAGATGAGAGAATATATAAGGGCGGCGAGGCTATAAGATACAATAGTGGGGACATGGACAAACATCGCCTCAGGAGGAACAGCTTCACAGCTGATGAACAACATCAACGTCAACGTCAAATCATTGATAAAATCTTTTCAATGGCACATTTTAGATGTCTGTACGATGAGCCATCTTTATGACTCTGCCCAATAGTTTCAGCCACTTACCAATTTACAGCTACTTACACATCTTAACCAGATGACTCAAACACATTAAAAAATTTTCGCCTCACCATCTAATGACTCGCCTATGTTGTACTATGTTTTTAGGGAGGCACTGTAATTAGGACCAATTACGTCTATATGTGGCCTTTAACAGCTGTCTCAGAAGACAAACAGGATGGGGCCATTACGTGACGTCAGTGTTGGGTCCTCAGTGACTAAGTATAGCGCTGATCATTATCCCACGCTATCAGACTGAATACCACATCTCTACTGAGGAGCTGTCTCAGGAGAAACACAAAGTAATAATGTGTAACTGGGGGAGAAGAGGGGAAAACCCAACGGGAAGCTCTCTTACATTGTCAGGTGTGGCTGTTAAAAGTAGGCAAACAACTCAATAAAACTGCATATATAGCCTCTGCAATACCCACAAAAGAGTCCTTTCTCCTCCCAAACTTTTAATTGTCTCTACTCTAGTCTGCATTGTTGTGCATGATAACTTGACAGTTTTCCTGCAGTTTCCCATAGGCAACACATATAATTATTCAGAAAATATCTATCCCTACATGTCATATGGCAGACGTGTCGTCATCAAAAATCGAAAATATTTGCACACAATTAATGAGTGCAGCTCAACAGCCAATTATTCCCCTTGACTCGACAGCAACAGTTTGGGTATTTCCTGGTGTCACTGCACTTATTTTTAGCACCCACGTAGCCATACATATTGAGTCATATACGGTTGGGAAAATCATTGATGAAAAGAACAGCGGCAGACATTTCACCGCTCGGCAGGTGAAGTGCGCAATGCTGCACTCCCACAGCTTCATCAAAGCCTCTGCTCTTCGATAGCCTTCGATAGCTTCATCAAAGCCCCTGGGCTCTAGTGACTAGATCTGTCAGGCACCATTCAGATAATTTATGATTAATGAGCGACACTCACATACCACATATAGCTCGTCGCAGGGAGCCTACTGCATGAAACAGCAAGACTAAGGCTAAATGGGGAATCAATAGCCATTACCTCCAACAGGCTTTAGTGAATTCTACTATTGCTAGAAGTGAGATCTGGAATAATAAGAGATGCCCCGAAGAACTGATGGCGAATGAATCTGCCTTTAAAGATTCAGGAACTGTTGATTTGACAGCTTGAGCAGACGTTATTGCTGAGATCTAAATTGTAGCATTTGCATTTTTAACATTCAGCTGATGCCCTTTTCCAGAGAGACTTGCAATGAGTGCAACAGTAGAATAAGATTCATACCAATCCTAAAAACTTCTGAAAAACAGAGATCAAAGGGTGGGGCTTTAGTGCCGTGACACCATTCCTGTCACCACATAACTGTCATGTGAAAGCAAGAGGTGGGAAAAGGAATAGATCAAGTGCTGAGGAGAGATACATGTTTGTGCTCGAGAGCAAGTGGAGACAATTATTTGTATATCCTGCATGTATATTGTAGGGATGCACTTTACTGAAAAAATATAAACATACTTATTTCAATAACGTCTTTATTCTTAAGAATTCTATTTATTCTATTCTGTTTCAGCATTTTACTTATCTGACTATCAGTGATAGTGACCTTATGTGCTGGGTAGGGGATAAATCCCAAACTACATAAACAATGCCTATAGGGACAAAACCGAGCATTTAGCTCATTGTCTTTGTGACAAAATTAATTAGCAAAGAGAAAACATGAATGACTCGCGTATTTTCATTTTAAAACTGACAGACTTAGCTTTTAGAATCACTTGCTAGATATTGTGACAGAAGTGGAACGACAAAAGCAGCAAGACTGTGACATATGCATTGTCTGAAAACATACTGTGAATACATCATAAACACTGACGTGCTTTTCACACTTTCACAGTGGGCAATAGATGAATTTACTGGTGATAAGGGGAAAAAAGACCAGACTCCAGACTCAGAATCAGTTGCGACTGTGTCAAAATATTGGGTCTTTTAAGGAAATTAAGCCAATAAATATTCTGTTCATGAATGCACCTTTCCAAAATTCATATTAGCAATTCCCTGTAGGAGGCTACAGTATTAGATATTATAAGAAGCAGCTCAAGTGGGAAAATTGAGCCCATCAATCTATTTTTCATCAAGTTAAGTTCCAAGTGTGGGAGTTTGTCTCTGAACTGAAAGTTTGCTCCTCCAGCAGCAGGATGCAGACCAGCAGTGAGCTCTCACCAACACGCCATTGAGCAAAGCACCGTTTCCCAAACGGTTGAGAGCTGCACTTCAGGATTCTCTCTCTCTCTCTCTCTCGCTCTCTCTAAGAGCAAGACTTATTCATCACATATTTCCAGCCCTTGGCCATGACCAAAACTTAGATCAAATGAGGAGGGAGAGTTGTGTGATGGCAGATATGCACCCAGTATCCCTGCAGCTTTGGGATGCGTCAGTATAAATGGGATGCGTTGTGCACAATCCCACATACTGTAGCATTGCTTGGAAAGTTCACACAATTGACATGACACATAGAAATCCTCGAATCGAACCTCAGTGTTACAGCTGATCAACTCATGTTAAGCAAGCTATGGAGTGCTGTAGCACACACACAACATATACTACATATCTCTAACTGTCTCTCCCTTTCTCTCTACATCAGCAGCAACTAAAATCAGTTAAAACACAACCCAAACATTAATGCTGCAAGTCATAAGAGTTATGTTCCTGTACTGATTGAAACTGCTTTTGTAAACAAAAAAAATCAACAGACAAGTATCAAGAACACAACTGATAATATTTAGATGGATTAGTCTGGTACAATTCTTTGATCTGTGGATTTAACAATATGGTATTTGGATTCAGACACACAGTGGCAGATTGCCAGGTCTATGCACTGTTGTACTCACCTCTCATGAAGTTGTCACCAATCAGTGCTCTGAATGCAAAGATAGTGTACATTTTGGATAAGACTCTTACCCAGTGAAATTGGGCAGTCTGGCCCATGCTAATCTCTTAGCCTTGTTTTGTCGCTGGAGAAGTGGTTTAGAAAATGCTACTCTCCCGTGCAGCAGTTTGCCAAAAGTTTTTTCACTGCACTTAAACAAACATGAGTACGGCGCTCTTTGTTCACTTGGCTTTGAATCTTGTTTACAGATGCTGTGCTGTCTTGTGAAGATGTTAGCTTCATATACTTGGGGCTGCCTGTCTTGGTTTGGATGAAAATGACTTGGTTTGTAAAAACCTCTCCAGTGTGCTGTACTGACCCCTTACAAACGTACAATTCCGCTGCAATTTGGGACTGGCATAGTGTTTTCAGCACTCAGGAGAACAATTTGTCCTTGAACAACTTCACTGAGCTCTCCTGCCACTGTTAGAAACTGGAAAATATTTTCAAACTGAAGTCCTTTTTCAGCAGCAACAATAATGCACAGAGGGCCATAATAGTTTAGCCAGTATGTGGTATTTGTTGTTAAAAGACCAAAACAATTCACACTGTGTATTAGGAACATACAGTACATGAGGTAATATCTGAAAAAAATACATGGTGGGACAACAAATCTGAGAAAACTTTACCACATGGTGTGTGAAGAGTGTTTTTTTAGTTTGATATGAGCATTTCTCAAATCAACCCAGTCACCAGAAAAAGCCAATGTGGTGAAGTCTGCATCAACATCACAACTGTTAATGCGAAAGCTAGTAAATGTAAGCTCATTTGTTAATTTAGCCACCTTTGTTTAGGCTTTGTTAATCGCCAAAACCGGCTAAAAACGAACACAGCTCTTGTTTGACATGGGACTTGAATCCTGGTCTGCAGAGGGAAAGTACTGTTGATGATTCCCTACCTACAAACGCAGCGCTTTTTCACTCGCTTTATACTACATCATGACACTCGAAAACATGACATTTCAACTTATCCTTGGTTTGCAGAAACACAAATGGCAACATTTTTTCCTGGCGACTGAGCTCAAATATATAATTTTTTATGTAAGTATGTATTAGTGTTAATGCATTCTTGATTAAGACATATCAACTGAGTGAAAAATATGTTTTTGATGGATGGACAGAGACAGTGATAATTTGGATGTTTACTCTGAGGTACAAGTTTATCTCAAAATCCAGCTGAAAGTGCACAAACTAAAAACTGAACACACAGGTGATAAGGCTACAAATCTTACTCCTACACAAGAGAATCAGTTGATCAAAAAGCTCATTATCCTAAAGGTCAGTGTATTCTTTTAATTCTTGGCAGTACAAAGTTGTAGGTACTAAGCAAAGCAAATGCCTTGCACTACTGCTAGAAAAGAGTGAAGCAGACAGAAGGGGGAGGTGTTAGGTGTGTGGGTCCGAGAATAAATTTGGCAACACATCTTGATTTATTGTCTCACCTTCATCTGTGCAAAGGGCCTGTCATAGCTGCCGACGTACAGCAAGCCAACAGTCTGGGGGAGCAGCCTGCAAAGACAAAAGATCCTGGTTAACACTCAAACACACCCACAGCGCTGGACCTCAAGACAAGGCTTGCCGATTGTTTGAGGGGTAACAAGAGTGCACTGAAGTCACTACACCATTTTCTTTTGCCAACTTGCAACAGAAAGGCATGGATGTGAGATGACATGTCTCTGAGCTGCTAAGTCTCTCTCTCTGATGTGTTCTCAACTTACAGACAGTAAAGTACAGCACATCTGGGCGCCCGGGCAATAATAACTTGGTGCAAAAAAGAGAGACGGAGCGTAAGACCGATCACTGCTGCATTAGCTGATTAAATTCTGAGAGCTGGCTGTGAGCACTCAGCACAGTTAATCCACAGTAAACTCAGGTGTGTGTGCACTGTACATGAAAGATCGCGAGTGTGTGTGGCTCAGTAGCTTGGCACTGTGTCCATGCAGCATCTACATCTCACCCCAGAGATCACGCCCCACAGATGGCCCTAATCACACACTGTTCCTCACCCCCGTCCAGTAAGCACCCCCATGTCTCCATTGTTATTTCCAGATACTTTGTCTGCCCTTGCGCACGCCGCAGCCTTTTCCCCACTGTGAAGCCCTGAGGATGCCAGCATTGGCAGTGGCTTCCCATTGCTTGAGCTGTAAGAACAATTCTTAGTGCGGAAATAACGGGGGCTATTGAGCTAAAGTGACGGCTAAACCACAGTGGGCATCTTCAGCCGTGTCGTTTGGTCCTGTCTGAGGCCCCTTATTCAATGTGTTCAGGGGTTTCGATGTGAGTCGGGATGGGAGACAGTCCTTCCGTCCACTAACCCCCCTCCTGTGTAATGACAGCTAAGATGGGCAGGAAGGAGGCAGCAGTAGACATTAGAGGAGACAAATCGGCCCTGCAGTGATGGATAAAACTGGAGTGGAGTGCTAAGAGTTCACTGCGCCCAGCTCTTCCCGTCATCATACAGGGTTCCATTAATACTTCTGAACAGGAAGTAATGTAGTTATGTATGTTCACTACACAATGCTGCTTACCTGTGGGGTTCACAAACAAGGAAACTACAGGGTGTCCACAAAGTCTCTTTACAATTTAAAAAATCTATTACAAAAGCAATTGAGGAGATATGTTAATCCGATCTGTTCTATGTTCTCAGTGGTTATCAAAGTTTTTAATCACATTGGACATCAACGACCTGAAGTAAAAGATCACTGATGCCATTGCCACCGTTGATGAGGCTCTGCTACAGCGAACATGGCAAGAAATCGAGTGCCGTCTTGATGTGCTTCGTGCAACTAATGGTGCCCATACAGAGGTGTATTAAATGAGGCAAAAAAACTTCAATATCTACTCCTCATTTTGTAATAATTTCCACGGGTTTGTCTATTCATTTGCTTGTGTAATAAAGTTGTTAAACTGTAAAGAGACTTTATGGACATCCTGTATATTGCTGCTGACTGTCATCTGGAAATAAGTGGAAAAATGTCAATGAGATATGTCAGGGGGCGATAACATAGATGAGGACTGATGCTGTAAGATGAGCTGTTTGTCTCCTGATGAGTATACATATATTTATATCAAAGTGCAGAGGAGAAACCTGACTCTTTGTTAGTGCAAGTCACTCCAATTTCCCAAGCTCTGTCTGAGATGCTAAATTGATGTTCTGCTTCCTGCAGTCTTCAATTGCTGTGCAACACCAATTATTCCTCTGGGTTAGGCTCAGGTGAGTTTTGTTGCATGAGACACTGAAGACGCTAAATATAAGCAAAAATAGTATCTTGGGGAACAGAGGTTCTTTGTTTTTAAAAGAGCAATCAACTTCAAAGTTTTTAGCACAATATGCAGGCCTGCAGACCTAACAGTGGCACAGTTTGTCAAATAATTGGTATATCCACTCATCTACTGCTGTGTTCAAGATGCTCACCAAGAGGAGTCATTATAACACCGTTTACTGCAAATGAAGTTAAAATTGACAGTTGTGTACACATGCCAACAGATTATAATGAACCTCCAAAACATATCAAACAGCAGGACATTTAGAGTTTAAAATCACAAACAATGTGCACAGAAGTTCAGGCAACACATTTCTGTGATCATGTGCCATCGTGACATAAGGTGCCAGGTGGAGGACGGCCAAATCACTGGGGCTGCAGTTCCAGAAAGCTTTGTGTCCACACAGGGCAATCCGTTCAAGGAGGAGACGATGTCCGAAGACAGGCTGTGTGTTTGTTCTGCAGAATCCTTCATGTTTGTGACATGCCTCCTTATGCTTCAACTTTCCTAACACCTTGGCCCTGCAAGGGTGCTCAATTGTATTCTCGCCCAAATCCTGCTCAGCAGTTTATAAAAGGGATAAATACTGAGATTGTGGAAGCCACAACTGAAATTAATTCTTAGTTAATTTTATTTTCAGAGGTAAAACTCTATGGCACAAAGCCGAATCTCCACATCGATTTGAATCTCTGTGTGAAATGAATGCTCTGTGTTTCTCTGCTAGAGAACCGATTTTCTAATGCCAATAGCCAAGGACAAGAACCTGTTAGCATTAATCATGTGTGCTTTTCAGCTTCATTTGGATGTTTTTACATTAACAGTCCCCACAAAGACTACAAGATTGCTATGGCAACAGGTAATGGGGATTCTTTAGAATAAACAAATTAAGCATTTGGGTAGCATAATGACACTTGAATCCTCAGTGAACAAAGGAGTGAGCTGAGTAACAAGCAGCACTGCCACTAGACTCTCTCTCGAGACCCAACTGAGCCAGTTGAGCTCCGCAGGCGCTGCTATTCACCAGGTGTTTTCATGGGGTTTCAGATCACTATCCACCCACAATGAGCGATAAGTTGTCGTCTTGTGAGACAGTGCTGGCTCAAATGATCCATGTGGTCTGTACAGCAGAGATATTGTTCAGCTCCACACTTGGGAGGGGCATTAGCAGGTTTTCTGGTATTGCTTCCTCTTTGCATCTTGTTTTCTTGTCCTTCTTTTCCACCTCTCCTGCCAGCCAATAATCTGTCTCTGCACTCATTTTCAGAGACGGTAATAAACTTGCAAGGCTGTATGCCTCTCTGTGGTACACAGAGACGTGCTCAAGGATGGATTGTGTGGGCTGATAAATAAACCTTCGTTGGCTCCTTATATGTCGATCTGTCTTTTTCGCTCTTCAGTAAGAAACTAAGAGCGATCTGAAGACCTACACCATGACTGAGGTCTGATGAGCGCTCCCTCGCTGGCCGATGTATCTTTCAGAACATTTTCAGATGGCAACAATGATCGCCTGTGCTCTCCCACACAAAGGAAGGAGTTAAGAAGTTGGCTCGCTGTAGAGGAGCATGTGTGACTGTACTCTTCTGTGATGGTTTCAGCCTGCTGTGTGTGACTAGTGCGGGCTGATGGCTACAATGCTGGGGCAGTCACCAAGGCTACCTGGCTCTAAGAAGGCAGAGGCAGCATGTCCACTAAGCCCACCGCTATTGATCTGTTTGCCTGGGCTAAAACAATGCTCACAGTCGATGCTGCCGCTGCCTCAGAAACACAGCATATTACATCAAGGATGTGCTGTGCCCTTAAAAAAATCCTTTTATGTTGGGTTTTTGGATGCAAGCCGCAAATGTACTCTACCTGTGATGACCCCCCCACCCGCTTTCCGGAAAACAGTTTCACAGCTATCTTACTGTTACCTCAGAAATGCATGCACTTCCAAAGCCTTTAATTACTTGTATATTACCGCTATTGTCTTTGATAACTGGATGGAAATGTGGTTATCTGCTGAATCTTAATGTTTGCCAAGATGAGGCTTAGGATGAAAACTAGTGGATCTGAATAATTTATGTGCTACGGATCATAAACATAAACTAAGAACTAAAAGGAATGGCAGCAGTTTTATTTGCATATATATGTACAACAAAAACAATAATAATAATAATGGCAATAATGGGTAATCGATTCAGAAAGTTTTTTAAAACTCAAGCTAAAATGGGGATAATGGTAAAAGAATTACCTTTTATACAAAAATTACGCTGTTTAACACTGTGGCACCTCAAATATCTGTTGTCACAATAAAAAACAAAATATTGGGAGTTAAATTGAATTGGACCCCAAGGCGAAATAAACAACACATGAAAAAGATGCTATAAAACAGGGAGGAAGTCTGATGTCACAGGAATTAAATGTGTTTCTCTTTGTTGCAAAACATGCTTCAAAGCAAATAGTTGACAAACACACACACACACACACAAAGCAACTGTATGTGGGTCTGCTGGTGTCTCAAAGTACTCCAACGTGTCAGAAAATGATAGGTGTTATTAGAATCATCAGGTTTCCCTGGCAACAGCGACTCACCCTTCTCCTCCAACTTTGGTGATCTTGAGGCGAAAGTCCACCGAGTTAAGGCTGGGGGGCTTCCACTTGAGGATGTCATCACACCTCCCGGGCTTGTATCGCTGTAGGGACGGCCAATCAACAATCAGAAAATGTCCAAATACTTCATCAATATTGACGGTGTGTTCAGGGTGAAGCCACATTAATATTACTAGCACGAAACAGAGTTGATGTGGCGCTGCCAATGACTAGTTTTTTCAGCCCGTAACACTGCAGACTTCAGACTTAATTACAGCAATTTGTGAGCGGAACAGAATTTTTAAGTAACAGTCACAACTAATGAGCTGCAAACTCTCATACAAATTAAACACCATTAGGACACACTGTTGGTAACTATCTGGAGAGCAGCAAGTAATGGAACTGAATTGATCTTACGTTAAAAAATTAAGCTGTTTTGTTCTCATAAAATTGCTAAATGCAAATATGTTTCCAGCAAAAAGACAGAGCAAATTAAAAAATATGTGACTGTAAGGAGTTAATCATGTGGTAATGCAATAAGAATATTTCTTTAAATACAAATACAGGCTGAAAAAAAAATATGTACAATGATTCAACATGACTCTCACACCACTTCTGTTCACATATCACATATCATATCATGTGCTAAACAACATGCTTTCCCTCATCGCCCTGATTATTTATGCATGTGTGACATTTAGCAGGACATGAAACAAGTGCACTGGAACATGAGCAATGTAAAGGCATAAAGGGTGGAGGCGGGAACAGATGAGCAAATTCTGTCTCTGTCAAGTTGCCCGGTAACAGAAGTCTACTCCAAGGAACTGTGTGGAAACAGACAGGATTCCTCAGGAGAACCTGCACTGTGCCACAGAACATGACAAATATGGGGTTCCTGGTGTCATCTACCCATTCCCCTGTGACAGATTTTTTGAGAAGAACTTCAAATCAGAAACACACACACACACACACGCACGCACACATGCACTTCAAATCTGCCTAAACTCAACTAAAAACACAGAGCTTGGTATTCACCTAGGCAGGCTTTACAGAAATGGCAGAGAGATCTTTGATATGACACTGCAGTCTGACAGACAGTTTTTATTGTTATTTTTTCAAACAATTCGGGGTCATGGTCACTCTGATCAGCAAACCTTGAAATTGGTAGCTACTTATTGATTCAACAGCCACCTCTTCAGCTTGAAATACAGTATGTGGATACAGGGCCATCTCTGGTACAGAAACAGGAAGACAGGAGGCTATCAAAAAGTAGGCTCTGCTTAATTTAATGAGGCAAATTCTTCATTACAGATAGCAACAGACCTGATGTAACACCTAAGATGAACACTCAATACTAAAGAGGTCTAAAAGCGCCCACCATGCCTCAGAAAAGGTTATGAGCTTTTGTCAGAAAATGTACTGTATTTGTCGGCAGTCAGTGGGTGTCAACACTAAAATGGAGAGACAGTACCAATTTCAGGAGCATGTATAACTTTGCCCCAAAGTGACACTAGCACATCCTCCTCTGCTGTGTCTCAGTCTTTATACAGTGTCTGCCTCACCATGAATTGAAAAGCCCTTTTGCTGGCAAAGTGGGGAGAGAGGCTAACTTTACTTTATAAATTGGTTCAGTCAAAGGTGGGTTAACTTTGTTTTCCTCGGTGTAAAAGGGAAGGGAAAGTGAGTGCAGGGTGTCCTGCTTTGTCCCTGATGGAGCTCTGCGTGTAGGAGGCCTTTGAAACCGGCTCTCTAAGGCTATTCATCACAGTCAACTAGAGAGCAGGAAAAGAGAGCGTGTCTCTTTTGAGGAACCTCTCCTCTGAGTACATCTTTTCTTATGTGGGCGTAGAGAGGAACATTCTTCAATACAGCCAGTTATGCTGCACACTGGATGAACAAAGATGAAAATCTACGACCATCACAACAGTCTCCAGTGACATGACTTAGTCCAATTAAGACATTTACATCAAAGATGAGGTGAAGTCAGAACAGCGGGCTAGTGATCAAGTCTTGCATTGAACTGTTAAATAAACTACTTTACAAAGTAACTTAATCAAAGGGGGAAAAAAGATTTTCTATAAAGTGGTAAGGCGGAATTCTCAAGTTTTTTTGTTTTTTTTCAGAATTTGTGTGTGTGCCCCCTGTGGTAAAACAATTACATGTATACCTGAGCATTTTCATGAACATTTGGCCTCTGCGTGCTAAAATGTGTAAGGAACATATTCTACCAAAGTGAGATATTGCTTTAAATGTATTGGAGCCTGCACAACCATAGCAACAAACTAACAAGCACCCAATCAGACTCCAGACTCAATAAAAAGGTGACCTTCAAGTTGATTCCTAAATGGAAAAGAAGTGCTGCCACTTGCGCTCGCTCTCTCTTTCATTACTGTTGTTAGTCTTGTCAATAAGTGAGTGCAAATACAAAACAAGGGCTTTATTAAGAGACCTTCAATTCTGACCGAGCATTTAGGCACACTTCTTTCACTCATCAAATGCATTTCCATGTGATGATGTTCCGCTGCAGATAAATTGCCTCCTGTCTAAGGTTAGAAATTTCACAAATTTCTTTGTGAATAGACTGAAGCACAAACTGAAACAGTTGCAGAGTAAAAAGGCACAAACTGATGCCTAGAGGGCTTGTTAAATTTTGAAATGTGGAGGAACATGATATTCTTTATGGAGCCTCCACTTAAATTGTAGAAAATAATAGATTTTTTTCCCCATTATCTAATTACAATCAATGGAAAATCTATTGACAATCAATCAACACTAAAAAATAAAATCAATTACTCAAACCATCTGCTATAGAAATGTATAAAAATTATAACCCCTGCTTACAAGCATATCTGCATGCTGTAGTAAAAAGAAGGCATCAAATGCACCCAAAGTCTTTGCCAAAGCATTAATATTATATATGGGCCCCTCCAAAAATATACACTAGTCATCATCAAATATACATTTACAAAGCATCCTTGCTAATGTATGTTATTCCCTCAGCGATCCCTAAAGGTGTGAAAAGATCCCTATAAACTGAGGGATTCTTTGAGGAACCCTGGAGCTCATAAATGTGTCTTTTAGATTTTTGAGAAAAATCAAGGCTCATCAAAGCACTTGTGATGAACTAGCAGTCGCAGCAGTGCTTGTTGGGTAAGCGATTTAATGGCTGTACGGTAATTACTAATGTAGCAAAGGTTTGACATAATCAGTAGGAGACCAAAAGCCATGGTCCTTCCCATTTCAATCAAGGGTGGAAAAAATAATGTGGAGGAAAAAAAATAGCATACTTTATTCTAGGTAGGCAACAGCAAACAGACAGTGTGACAAGCTATTGAAGAGCGGTACAATAGAAATTTGCCACCCTCTTACAAGTCCAGAATTAGCACAGTACCACATTTGTTTTGACAAGCAAATAAGGCATCAGGTTTTCCATTTTGCTGAACAGATGGTCAGAAAAACACACAAAACGACCAAGAAAAAAAAGGAAGCCAGACAGGTGAAATTGGTACTTTCCTCACACTTCAAATGGAGTCCAAATGTTATGACTGATATTCTTGCTGTTTGAAACAACTGCTCTTCGAGGGAATATTTCGGATTCACAATCACTTCTTGAACTTAAAATACTACTTTTTTTGTTTTTTTGTTTAAACAGAAAATGGTCTTTGCTCAATCTGTCTAACTGAATACTCAGTTGTAAACTTGTTGAAAATTTTTTTATCACCAGGACAAGGCACAGGAAGACTGGGAGCTATCAAAAAGCAGGCTCTACTAATTTTCATATGATGATGTCCTTCACTTCTGATAGCAACAGTCCTGCTATCCATGGCTATTCAGTATTGAAAACATCTACACTTAGTGGCCACTTTGTTAGGCCCACCTGTACAATCTAATACAATCCAATCCATCTAATCCATAGAGGTGTTCATTTAATTCTATGTTTGGCATTGAGCTAATAGATAGTGCTGCTATTGTACTGGATTGTATTTTATTGAGAGGTGTTTCTACTATTCTGTCCTCTCCTCATGTGTATAAATAGGTAGGACAAAAAATTAGAGACACCTCTCAATAAAATGTAGTCCACTACAACCTCCATAATAGACATAGAATTAAACTGACACATTCTGCAGAATGTCAACACAAACTGAACATTATAAACTTTCTTAAAAAGGTAGAATCTATGGCAGAGCTGCTGCATTGAACTGCATTAGATTGTACAGGTGGACCTGATAACGTGGCCACTGAGTGTAGATGCGCCCTCTCTGCCCTCTCCCTGTCAAAAGGAAAATATTGTTGAAAATATACTTGATTTCTATGCTCTTAAATCACTCAAATCTCACATAGTTACAAATTATGTTGGGAAGGATGGTGCATTTTATGAAGTTGCAAAACAGAAAATGAACATGAACCTACACTATTTTTCAGTATAACAGGAAGTTGGAATTTGTGTGTGGGAACTTCCTCCTCTTCTCTCTTCCTCCTCTCACCTTTTAATAAAAGCTGCAACCTGCTATTGTCTGAAATGTTTTGACCAAAATTACCAAACAACTTTGGCCTTCACCTGATGGATTTTAGCTGACTGGGTAGTAATGGTGTGGCATACAATGACAACACATACCGTTATTCTTACAGTTAATAATGGTGTGTGAATGCAAAGTGAATGCAAAATATGTCAAGATGAACATACATCAGTACATCTGCACATTATTCAGTACATCTATGCAATCACAGATGTGCTAAATAAGACAAATTATGTATCAAAAGCCATCAATCACCAGTAAGAGCTTAAATGTAGGAACCTGAACTCCGCTGAAAAAACAGTTGCCTAGAGGGGGTGGGCCTCATAATCAGTCCTTTGATAACAGTGTTTTTCATAAACAGTCTCATTTGAATCACAGCGCTTTGCTCCAAGGCAGATTTATTGTTTAAGTGTGTGGAGGATTAAAGACAAAAAGCTGGACCAGTCGAATAAATCTGTTCCCCAGAGAGGCAATATGCACCGGTCTGTTTCTTTGAGTTTTCAGTTTGACACTGTGCCTGTGGATTTTTAGGGTGGCACAAGAGAGATAATCTCGAGCTAAGTGGCCTGCAGATATGACATGCACATATTATATGAAGATACTAATGCGTACAAAGAACAACATCTTATTCATGAATTGCAGGTTCAAATATAAAATGGATGATAACAAATGACACAGTGCACCCACATTCATTCAAATATGTCTCAGATAATCTTTTCCTAAATGCACATATTGTGAGGAGCTTTGCCATGTAGATACTTAGTGGGGGAAAGGGCAGGATAAAAGGCATTCTTCAAAAGCCTCATTTTCATCAGGTACAAAATTGATCTGAATCACACCAATTTGCTTTCCTTTGGAGTGGAGGCAAAATAATCAGAGATGAAGACATTAGATTTGAGAGAGCAAAAAAAATCTTTTTTGCACACTTTGTGCAAAGATCACCATCTGGAGTATTCTCCCATGAGCAATTCTGCCATCTGTGGCAATGTTTCTGTTATAAATTCTCAAATGCTCTGATTTCCCCTATATAAAAGAAGTACATTCCAAGGACACTGTGTGCTGGAGAGATAACACACCTATAGACTGCTGCTGTGGCAAACCTGTGCTGCTGTACATTAATGGACTTTCAGCATCCTGCAGCAATACGGTGGTGAAATGACCCCTGAGAGCTCCCTGAAGTCATGATCTCTGGTGAAGATTACACTATCGCACTAGTTGTTTTAAAGACCGGCAAATACTGTGACTTCTCAAATCTCAAAAAATCTCATGATGAGGCCATGTTCCTGGCCTCTGCACTCATTATTGGGTGCTTGCAATGTTGGTGGAATTTAGGTTTATTCTCCTCTTACACTAGCTGTAAACTGCTCTGAATAAAAGCATCTAATGAATGACTAATATGCTTGAGAGCTGAATGCTCATCAATTATTTAGAGTCTGTGAATATGTGAACCGCAGAAGAGAAAAAGAAATCACCAAATACAAGATCAGATTGGTGGGTCCAGTGTGCCAATCACATTCATCTTCTCTGAAAGGTTAGGTCAGAAACAGAGGGAAAATCATCAGTCCTTTGCTCTGGTTTGCCCTTGGAAAATATTTACACCAGTGTCTCTCTGTCCTTTAATACTTACGGGATTTAAGTTAACTGAAACAAGTACGCTTGGAGCATCCTGAACTTAATTATTTCTTACAAGAGGAAGGAAGCAGTGTGATTTGAGCACCTCAAGATTCAAGATCTCTCTATATTGTCATTTCACCGTGCATTAAAGAGCAAAATAAAGAGCGAAATACTGTTTCTCAATCAGTCTAGGCAGTGAATGAAAAAAAGATAAATACGGTGTCCCTAAAGGAGAATGTGCTTCCACATGGAGCAGAATGTCAAACCTGTCCTCTGTAGCAGGTGGCATTAAGAGCTAACACATAACCCTCAACATGTACCTCCCACAGCTCAGCATTTTCACAAATATTGGCATATTTGAAATGGCTGACACACCACGGTGAATTTAATCGATATGCTCTTACTTGCTTGTCTAAATCAATAATCCCCTGAACCAAGATAAGGTGGAGAAAGAAAGGAAATAGTTAGGTGCACTTCAAAAATTAAACGTTAACGTAAAGGTGCTTTCCAATTCAGACAAGTTATGGGGCATTAAGAGAAACATGCTTTCAATTCTGTGCATTTCAACATAAGATCGTGCCTGCTGATGCTCAGGGGCCTGGGGAGTGCTGTGTCATGGCCAGAATTGTTTTTATTTTTGGTCGCTGAGAACAGACCAAGCTGAAAACAACTGAACTCTTGCGTGCTGCAGCTTAAGGCCGGATTATGGTTCTGCGGACACTCGACGCAACGCGCACGCAGTTGCCACGCAAATGGTGTGTGCCCGGTATGCCTCTGCGTTAAACGCTAAGCAATTCTCTGCCAAAACGCTATGGGGCACGTTTTTTTTATGCAGACCTACGTAGACCATTGTGACATACGGTCGCTGCTATTCCTGTTGTTGTGCTGGCAGCGCCATTTTTAAAAGGAGCAGCAGTAGATCCAGATCCAGCATGATCCAAACTTTCCAAACAATTTGAAATCAACCGACGAGTCGAGATGCGATCACAACAGCAGTTCTTTTTAAAATGACGCTGCCGGCACAACAAGAGGACGTGACGCCAGAGGGGCGAAATGCCGGAAATGATGTAGTTAGGCGGACCAATCATAGCTCTTGTTGTCTGTGGGGGTCCTGCGTGGGGGCTACGTGGGGTCCACGTAGTTACAATTTTTCGGAGGTGTGCAGCAAGTCTCTGCGGCAGTCGCACAACCCCAGTAAGGTTCGCACAACCCCTGTAAGCTTCGCGTATGCAGAACCATAATCCAGCCTTTAGATCACCTGTCAAATTTGCAACAGGCAACCACTGAATGCAAAAAGGGGTAGGGAGGGGGGAGTGGTTGTTTATTTTGGTTATGCAGCAACCAGAACCCTGTGAGGAGCTTTCCTGGAACCTGTAATTTCATAGCCATATTGTCACGATTTAGTTCCAAGTCAAGACAGACAGGGACGGTCTAAAAATACTTAAACTCCACCATTCCCAGCATGCATCAGGTGTCGCTGAGTTATGCAGGCAGTGGTGTCATGCCGCTGCTCCACTGAGAGACTGTGGTCAGCCAAGCCCTTGTGAAACTGATTGTGACGGAGTGTGTATGTGTGTGTGCATGTGTGTGTGGGGGGTGGAGGGTGGGGTTATGCCTCTGTCCTTCTCCATGGAGGAGAGGAGACTACTGATGTGGTTACTGCTGACACTGATATAAGCTGCTGGTGACAGCAGGAGGCCATCCTGGGCCACAGGCTATACATATCAAGCCAAAAACTAGACCTACAAAGTAGAAAGGAAGCTTTATTTATTAATATGTATTTTAAAGGGGCCATGTGTAGCATTTCATGTTTCTCAAAATGAAGGCCACGTTTACATTTACAGATGGCTCACAAATTAAAAAAAGGAAAAAAAACAACATTAAGTGTCTTATTGAGGTGTTGAGCCAACTGTTGCCCTATTGCTCCAGTTTAATGTCAGACTTGTGGAATCTATGACAAGGAGCACTGAAGCTGCTCTGGCTGCTTGTGGTGGCCCAACACCTTACCAAGACACTTTATGTTGGTTTTCCCCATTAATTTTTCATCTGTCTGAAGTTGCTTCCTGTTGCAAACAGAACATTACTGCTTGTCCCTGTCACCCATGCTGTTACACACATTTATCTGTAGGTCAAGAATAATGATAAGGGTTCAAAATTGCTCTTGATAATTAGGTGAAGTAATGGGAAGTTGAAGCTATGCAGTTATAAGAGTGGAAGTGGAATAAAACAGCATACAACTTGCAAAGTGAAAACTGTTCCTGTTTTTCTGTGGCAGAGCAATCCAACACACTTGCTGATAAGCATCTTCCCAGCCATGGTCTCATTTACCAATATCTGTAAATTAATGTGGAAATAATTTATTGGTGCTAAAATGCTATATGTTAGATTAAAATTGCTCCTTCAGTTGTGTAGAGCATGTGTATTTATAACATAACTATGACAACTAATCACATAAGGTGCTTTTCACAGACAAGCATCACCTCAGTCCACCACCTACACGATACTGGAAAATCCTACATGATGAATGGTACTTACTGCTGCAAGAGATGGCTTTTCTCTCTACAGCACAGACGGAAGAACCTTAAAAGGGACACATTCTCTTGAATACTAACACTTTAAACTCGCTGAAATTTGGAAAACAGAGCTGCTTGCTGTGCTGGGACTTCCATTAAATTCAAAAGGTTGGAAAAAAAGAAGCTGGAAAAAACAATCTGTTTTCTCTTTGACAGAACATTATCGTACTACACATATATACTGACTAAGTTTTTATCCCTTGTCCTTCAACCCACATATTGAAATGTGGGATGCAGAGTAGATTTGGACTGGCTCTCGTTTTCAAAAGTCAACCCACTGCAGGACAGACACTTTTCTAAAATCTGGCTTTTGTGATGTGAAGAAAGCAGGCAAGACAGTCATCACGGAGGATGAGGGGGAGGGGGGCGGGCACACGTAGTTCAAGTGGAGGTTAATCTGTCACCGCCTTTGCTGCCTACGTTATGCCCAACGGGGAAAACTAAGAGTCACCACAAAGTCACAAGCCATGCAGATTCAGATGGAATGTAATGGAAGCTACCACAAAGAAAAGGAAACGTAGCTGCAACAAAGACCGGGAAAATATTTATAACTGGGTGAGGAAAGTGCAAGGCGCTTCTCAGAGAATTTCTTGCAAAATTTGCCACTTATTTTTCAATTTCACACAGGAAGGATATAACGTGAAGCGACACAGTACATGTGAGCCATGCAAGAAACGTGTGGCTCACAAAGAGATGTTCTGGTCTGTGGATGCACTCCTACTGAAACCCAAAGATGACTGCCAGACAGAGAAGGTAATAGTAGCTGAAATAACTAGCGTTTACCACACTGTGCAGTATTTTTACACGCTCTGAGATTGCGAAAAACAAAATTTCATGTGGTCCAGCAACATGATATTTTTTCAAAATTTTGGACTCCCTCTCTGCATTGGGAGCGTGTCCCAAATTGCCCCCCACAAGCACACTCTTTGTCCCACATTTGGTCTGTTGTAATCTTGTCACCCGAACATACTGATGAAATGCAGTGATTTCAAAATGATAAGTGGACTTGACAAACCGGACAATGTTTGCTAATCCATGACTGTGATGAGGGTGAGGTTTCTGCAATTTCCTCAGGCAGATTGACAGGTGCTCAGTCCTCCAGATACACAGCCTAGCATTCAAAGGCCACAGTGTACTCTCCCCCTTTTCTCTAGCCTAATTATGCATGAGGCATTTGATCTATCAAACTGACTCAAGTCACAGAGGACAACCTGACCCTTTGCTGTATCAATAGCAGCCAGTGTATTTACATGTTTTCAATTCAGATGCTTTCTCTGGTTAGGCTTGTGCAAATTCAATGTAGTCTCGGCACCTCTTCATTCCAGAACACTAACGGGGCATCATGTGTGGCTAAAATTTGACCCAAGATTTACCATAGTTCACATTTGTGTATAAAATCAATTCTTTGTCCCAAACATACAGGCCTATTTTCCCAACATTTTTATTTCATGTTTGGAAAAAAATCTGTTTTTCTCTCCTTTCTACTTCATAAAAACTCAATGTACAGTGTAGAGCCAAACATTTCATAAACAAGCAACGTCCAATCCAAGAAAATTGTGAGAAAAGCCATGAGATGGAGAAAAAATATAAGATCATATATGACAAGTGCTGACCAGTGCTTCTGGCATAAAGAAATTAATGTTGTGATACTGATCAACAAAGTGACTCATCAATTAACCATCCACTGAGAGATGTGTGCTCAGAGAGGCAGATCCACTTTGCCCAGGTTGTGGAGTGAAACTGCAGCTGTGTAAAGCTGCCTCCGCCTAATTTCATTGCAAGCTCTCCTGGGGCCTGTTGCTACCTGACAGCCATAGCCACAGTTATACACTCCATGATAATTACTTCACAAATCACAGAGGAAAAAAATAAAGCTTGGCAGAGAGAGAGGCACATACAGTATAGACAGAAAATGTACTTAGGTGGTTGAAAAGCATATCTGTACCACAGGTAGTTGTCTCCTGTTCTGAAACAACTGAGATGCCTGGTAATGTGTGCAGCATCCAATCTATTAGATGTAAATGTTACAATACGCAAAAAGTATCAATAACCTATTGCTAAACACATTTTGTAGATAGCTGTCATCATGGTAGACATATGGTAGTATTACACTTGAACATTATGGTGCTGAAATCTCATTTCTAATGTTTCCTTGTTTGTTCAAACTTAGAAATAACATTTACTATTGATGTGAATACACTGAGTGAACACTGTGGATTGGTGGAAGCCTGAGATGTTTTCCATAAGCAGCAAGGTCAAAGTATGACCAAAAGAGTCTAAGCTAATGTCTATTATCTAATTCTCAAATCTAGCTTGCAGTTTGTTTGTTGACTTACCAGCCTCAGTGACACGTGTTGCAACTGCAACTTCAACCTGAAACATGGCTATAATTATGAAGGCACGATTCTGACTAGATGGATGAGGCTAAATTAATTAGAACTGCTTGGTGGTTTATGTTATTAAAGAAGATAAGAGTTGAATGCACTCTTCAGCTGCAGTGCTGCAAATCAATCCACTTCAGACACGAGTAAATACGCGGAGCTGTAATTTTAAAAGACCTAAAGCAAGTAAACAAATTTACTCAGGGAGCCATCTCATCCACTGGAGTAAACTACAGAATTCAGGTACAGATTTAGACACAGGTGCTCAACAAGAAAAACATGCATAACACGACACAAAACGCTGCCACATTTTGCAAAACCAGTATTAGAGTCAGACAGCTCTCTGGTTGTAACCCATGCTTAAAAATGGCTTTAATATTCCTAAAGGAGAGAGCTCATATCTTTTGTAGATAGCTACGCATCGTATGCCTGAAATAATTTTATGTAATAGGATATTCTCCATATCACAGTTAGAGTGGATTATGGAGCCTTTGAGTGCAACAAGGGAGACAATGAGAGAATAGCATTAATGTCACAGATAATAAGGATGTTTCTTATGTAGGGCTGTGTGATATTGATAAAATCTTTGATCACGATATAGATAATTTCAGTGTTTCCCCACCTTACACTTGAGTGCTGCGCCAAGGTATATTAACAGCTGCCCGAGTATAATTCGGCCCATTCAGGGTTTTCATTTACTGTAAACTAATATTTCTGGCACCAGAGTTTCACATCAACCCTGCCCCCCTTCGTGGTCACGGTCACCATGTAACGAGCAGTTTTATTAGCTGAGACAGAGACGCACACAGTCTTAATGTTAATAGCAGGGTTGGTTATCAAAGTTCTGCAGCTATCTGGTGCCTTAAAAGCCTCGCGAGTAGAGATTATTGGACAAAGGAACTGTCATTCGGGTCCTCTGATACGTCATTAACAACAAAGTGCCCTCACACGTGGCTCATCTGCCATTGTGAAAATAGAGTCATGAGTGAAAAAAAATCCAAGACATGAGTTGTGTCTTTTGGTGAGTTTTTAAAAAGACACTGATGACGAAGAAAGCCAACATAGCAGACACACAGGGAAAGAGGGGGGACAGAGAGAGGTGTCTGTGTGTGTGTGTTTGTGGGAAAGAGAACGGAAGGGAAAAGCAAGGTGAGCAGGTACAAATAGGTTGAGTAAAAACACTAAAATAACATGAAGAATTACTTTGAACTGAAATAGTGAGATACATCAGAAATAGGCGAATGTATTTTCTCAAATAATTTCAATCAACAGTTTTTCCCACTCCAACCCCGCCCCTGCCACAGTTACAATAACAGAATACAGATGAAGCACACTCAGTTTTCCTAAAACTAGATTTTTAAAAATTTACAATATATTGCCTTGCTTACAGTATTGCAATATATCACAATATATTGAATCGTAACCCTTGTATTGTGATACCTATCTCATAGCCAGACTCTTGTCAATACACAGCCCTACTGCTCAGTGTCAGATTTCTTACATCCAAACCCCAGCCAAATGACTGAGTTGTGGAGAGTTTCATTCTGTGTCATGCTTCTTATTATTCAAGCCCACATGTAGTAATTGGTTATTCAAGACAACTAGGAGCTCTGACTCATTGACGTAAAATACTGCCATGAAGCGGCTCTTGCCACAACAGCAACAGAAAGAGAGGAAAATCTCTTGACAGGCATATTTCTCTCATCCCATGATATATAATTGTCATATTGCACAGCTCTATCCCTGTTGGGCTGTGCCGTGCTAATGCCAAGCACATCAGTATTCTAACAGAGAAGGCTATTTCCCCTTTTTCACCATCTCTGCCATCGCTGTCTGCCATCTCTGCTTTACTGCGCTGTGTCTTGTGGACAGATCTGACCTGTGTCTGCACAAATTCATGTGGTGTCCTCTCCTTTGCAGCATCAGGAGACTAGAGTAGGAGCAGAGGCGACGCTTACATCAAGCGTGACAAATCGCAAATGGTAGTGACAAGCTGGGTTCTTACAGAGGAGGCCAGTCGAGGAAAAACCTATGCCTGACAATCAGCCGTTAGGGAAAGGGCTATGGTTTCAAAAAATAACAGGTTCTCATAGATGGAAGCTTACCCCGCACGGCTGGAAGATAAGCCCATCGACTTCATGGCTGACTTGGGATGTGAAGCTGCCTTCCAGTAACTGAAAAAACAAGAAGGGGACATAGTTTTAGCTAACAAAAACAAATAAATGACAAAATGTGAAACAGCAGGCTTCAGATGAGAATAAAAGAAACGACATTGATTTATAAAGTCAGCTACAGCTAAAGAGAGCACACACAATACCTCACACTCTAAAAGCAGGGCAAGTATTGAATTTCAACACAGCAGGAAGGCTGACGCCTATCGAATCCGGCAGAGTTGAAAGCAGAAGTCTGATACCTTGTTTTCATCCATTTCATCTGTCTAACACAGAAACTCATCTCTTTGATTGATAATGCATGGCTGAAACATCAATACTTGTGACTTGACAGACCAGGTTAAAGACTAGAATAACATCAAATACCTGATGACTGGAAAAAAAACAAAAAAACAATTTCATTGCATCCATTAACACTGGCAGCACAAAAGCTGTTGTAGGGAAAAGGAACATGCAGCACCATATTGGATAAGGATGCTCAGGGGACATGACAGAGCTGCTGTACAGTTGAGGCACATTTTCTACAACATGGAGCACATCAGCAGTGGCAGCATTACAGTCTCAGACCACAGCAAGCGTAGAATAATATAAGGATCAGAACATATACAGGCATGCTAGGGATTCATTCTGAGAGCAGTATCACCGCAGAGTACTGTAAAATATTGAAACTGAGAAAACAGTGGTTGTGGTTTAAGAAAAAAACTATATTACAGTGACAAAGCACAGCCAGCGGAGTTGTATTTGTATGCCGTACAAACAATCTGAGGCTTTCGTGTGCTTGTAGAGAGTAGACAATGGGAAAATGTCATCCAAAGTTAGCCAGACACACTCTCTGCAGTGATACTTGCAGACAAAAGAATAGACATCCAATGACATCGCTGCCATATATGCATCAACAACAAGGACATTTCAGCTATATTCAAAGTCTTCAGCTGTGAAAAGTACAGACTTGAAAACAGTGTTTAAAAAGTGAATATTGGATATTTGAAGAAACTATTTTCTATGGCATTGTCATGTAAAAGGACAAAGATCAATAGCCTCTGTAGTAAGGCTACAAAACAACAAACAGGAAATCAGCTTACTTCCTACGTGGTCAAATGTGCGCAGAATATAGGTAGGGGTGAAAGGGACTCCACAAACTGTCACATTGGTCTTAAGCCAGTAACTGATCATAAGTATAAAAATACACGGTGAAAATATACCATAGATGATCATTTTGCATCATGTCACCACACAATCATGTGTATGTTTGATGATTGTTTTTACTGTTGTTGATTAATTTATGAGCATTGATGATATGTTAAATGCAGCAGTCATTGTACAGTGTTTCTGTTACTGAACTGTCACAAATAAAAAAGGGCAGATATTTATTTATTTATTCATTCATTCTTTCATTTATAGTTAATGTATTTACATTACTATTTCAAGAGGGAGAGACAGGAGAGAGAAAGATGTATAGGTCCTATAACCTTGATTAAGAAATGCTATAGAATTTTACCTGTGATGATCTCATCACAAGTCATGACACAAAAATTGTAAACAAAGTGGTCATTAGTGGCTGTTTTGATGAAGCAGTGTGAGAAAAAAGTGCAGAAGCAGGACAATCTAATGTTTTTCCTCAAAGAAGAAAAGTACAGTTGAGCTATCAGCGTTATTTCTGCAAGAATAACATTAAAAAAGCAATAAGGCTGGGATGTTGTTGCCTTTCCAGTTGGAGCACATTGTAAGCAGAGCCTAATTCACAAGGTATTTCTCCTTCATGTAATGTGGTAAAAATTAGATATGGGCTGTGCAAAAACACACCTCTGGTCTCAACAGCTGTGATTCGTGCATAAATCCCACTGTTTGTTATGCTTGTGGTCTGAACAACATACTACAGACTCATGCTGATGAATCACAGAGGGATTTTGAGGTATCTAGTGTAGTCTAGTGTGCTAAGCCTCTTTTTAAACCATAAACTCTTGACTACCTGCTGCTAACTGCCTTTGGCAATCTATTTATTATATTGTGGGATTGAAAACAAAGGCTCCGACAGCCGCATATGATTCATCAATGTCCAAATATGAGAGAATCTTCTGCAATATTGAAGAAAAAAAAAAATCTGAAATGGGGCAAATGCACATCGTCTGGTGACAAATTCAAACAAGGCATGCAGTGAATATTTTTATATGTCATACCTTGAGTCCCTGCTAGAACACAGGAAGATGACTCATTGCTAAATATGGGATTTGCATATTAAACAGCAATCTATCCAAGAAAATGAAACTCAGCAAATAACTTGCACAATCTGTTAGGGGCAACTTCTTAGAAATATTCCACTTGATGACCTGACAGCTGATCTTCGCTAGGGGGGTAAATATAGGTTAGGAGGCAGGAAATGGGCTGGGTCAATAAAGCAGAAAGCTAATGCATTAGAGCACTATAGTGAAGATCAGGTATCATATCCAACCCATCAAGACAAGCTAAAGCAGAAAGCAATGCACTTAAGCAATGCAGAGAGGTATTACGAAAACGGAGCAACAATATTCTACTAGTGGCAGCCTGTCTGAATGATGGGAAAAAAAAAAACATAACAAATGAAATCAAACCAAAAATCCCAATCAACGTGTCTGAAACATCTCTCCCTACTGACTGTCCAAATCTGACATTTCACTCTGCGGTGTGGGCATCCTGTAAGTGGCTCTGACTACAAGATGGACAATCTTCAGTAGATAAAGAGGCTGTCAAACATCAGAGCCTTGATAAGCCGAGACACATTCGGTATGCAGGAGATGACAGATTATCATCATCTGTCCCAGAGCCTCACAGAGAAAAACAAAATGAAGACCTCAATCACACAGGAGAAAGCTCACGATGCAAGACCGGCAAACAGGTCCTCTACAGCAACACTGGGCTCAGAAGGGCCAGAGACAATCCTGTTACTGTTAACACCCTGATCCATGCGTTTGGTCCAGCTGCAGCACAATAGGTCTACGTAATAATGTTGCTGAATGGCCATGACCATCTATCATGACACATCTGGAACGTTTTACAAATAGAATCAACTGTAAAGCAGGACATTTATTCAAATTTTCAAAACAATAAAGATATCATGCAGTGACATTACTATTAATAAACAACACAGTTCCTGCATGACAAAAATATAGAACAGAAAAAGTAAATTATAATACCCAATGCTTGTCCTTACATTGCAGTAAGTGCATCCCCTCAAAACCTGAATCGTGCAGTTTAATGCAAAGTTACAACACTGAGTCTACATGTTACTGTACAACCAAATAAATCCCAGTTTCTACATGATAGAAGCAGATCTTGTTCTGTACTGTACTGTCCTGAAATGTGTATGTATATAGACTGGTAACCCACTGTTATAAAACTATCCATCTTGCTAGCCAGCCATCCATTATCTATATATGTATATAACCTGAGCTTAATATTAACTAATATGTATGTGCTGACTATAAAACAGAAACAGAAAGCTTTGACTGTTATCAATGTTGTATAAATGGAAGAGTAAGGTTAAAGCATATAATCTAATTGAAATGCAAACAGGCACAGCTGGGTAAATAGTGGGCTTCCCGCCCACAGAGCACAGGCACCGATGCAAATACAACTTGTTTGTGGTTTTATTTATGCCATCGGAAGAAGCCCTATTTCCATCCAAAAACCTTAATGCTGAAAATTGCTAGGTTTCACGGGAAATATTCTGGGAAAAAAAGTGAGGTGCGCCGCCCTTAGAGGAACGCTGCATACATTTGACTAAAGCAACAGAGTCTGTTAGGCCGATGCTGTATCTGTCAAGACAGCAAAGCAACATCAGTGCTCTCAAGAAATGATGAATGAGTCACAGAAGATCACACAAAGCTCGACAATCATGCTGACATGGAGAAGGCAGATAGCCAGACTAGAAAGAGCTGGTGCCTTTATGAGGGAACGGCATGTAGGCGGCAAGATCTGGGAGTTCCATTTCAGTTCTCTCGCCATCTTAACACACCCACCCACCACTTTCAGTAAGCATGGTGAACCTTGGATGGAAAGATGAGCAGAAAGAAGACTTCCACTCACACATCCTCCTCCAGTAAGGAAGTTCCTTGAAGCGATGCTGTAGATAGGGGGCCACGACCCTGCTTTCATGGTAAACCTCTTTGGGGAAGGAAACACAAAGCCGTGCCTGGTACAGTAAGCTTGTGGAGGCGGAGGCAAACAACACAGCCCCATTAAGAGATCAAGCTTTCATTGGAGACTTGGGGGCAGAGACAAGAGAACGGATGCACTCGGGAAGACAAAAACAGCAGCTAACATGGTGAGCAGTGCCTCTCCCCTCAGGAGACTGAGTGTCAGAGTGATGGAAGTCAGGCTATTTTCCCCTCCACTGTTTCACATTTAGGCTCATTTCACATAATGACACAATAATGAATCATACCTGGCTCGGTAATAGTTGAGTAACATCAAAATGACATCAAGTATGTTTCCCACCCTCATGCTCCATGTAGTCTGTAGTCCACAGGGCAATGGCTGAGGTTTCATTTACAAATCAAGTCTCAAAACTACTTGCCATCACTGATTCTATTTTTGTCATTCCATCCCCCTAATGAATAATGGATCAGAAACATAAAATAACATAACATAACATGACAACAAAAGTGCACTCACTAGAGTGCAGACCTCCACCGTACGAATCTCTGGTGCTCGGACTTAGCAACACACCATCCCTTTGTTCGCCTACAGAGAGAAAGGAAAATGCAGAGGCACTGCCTGCATATCTTCCCTTCTCCAGTGTCCAGTGTATGAACACAGGATTTTCAAGGGATTTAAATCACTACAACCTCGAAAGGTCCTTGATCATACAGTCATAGCTGTGCACAAAAAAAATATTAGGTTGACAGGCACAGTGGTATAAAAGATTAGCTGCCCCAGACACAAGGTCCACTACCATTAACCCTGACCCCACTGAAAGTATAGGGCAAGGGCTGTGTAGATGGGGCAAAAAAACAACAGAAAGATTAACACTATTTGGAAGAGGGGCCACCACATTACAGAGAGGTTGATGTTTTTAATGGGAATAAAACAGACAATTCCCTCCACATATTATTATCCAATCAATCAACCTCCTTTAGACCAAACTTTTTTGGTCTTTTGTCTTTTATTCTATGCCTTGCTGCACCTAAGCTCCCACGCTGGGGAAAAACAAGAAAAAAGATCTTGATTTGCAATGCCTGTTTTTTAGTGTGATAGTAGATAACTAGATTGTAGCTACAAAGAATGGGTACAGCTTAGAAACTGGCCACATCAAGAGAGCATCAGAGAGGTTCTAAAAGTGCTTTATAATAGTCATCATCAACAGCAGCTGACGCCATGTTTCTATGATGTGACTTCATATTTGAAATAAATCTGAGTGCCTTGATCATATATTACTGACTATATTTCTAGTATGGCAAGCTTGAAATAAGATCATATACCCCTCCGAAAGTCAAGATTCAAAGCAATGATTCATAGTCGGCTGATTTGTATTGACCAAAACGACAGAGAAAGATGCTCTGCTTACAAAAATGTGCCTATTTTTGAAACAGGCAACCTTTTTGTGCTGATTAATAACAGCACACCATACGCATGCCAATTAGTGAAATTTGTAAAGTTTCATGAATTAAGGATATACCGGATATTAACATGCATTTGAAGTTCTTGAAATTTTTCTGTATTTTATGCACTGGCAATGTGTGTAAGGCAGTGAAGCACAAAGTGCTCACAATGACACAGCATGGCTCAGCTCATTATATTTCCATATCACCAGTTTGCCTCAGCACACCTGGACTGAAATTATGCACTTTCCCTCTCTGAAGCCGCCTTATTTCCCTGCTGCCTGCTCATCCTCATGGCTCTCAAAAGCTTTAGGTGCGGGGGCTTAATCAAAGGCGGAGAGGATGGATTGATATTCCAGTCAGACCACAGGGCTGTTGCCAGAGGCTCCTTTCAAGCCTAATGCGAATGGCCCTCAGAAGCCAGTGTGCAGTTCCCCATTTAATGAAAGGCCCACATCAGAGCATGCAGGCAGGACCACTAAACTACTAGCTGGCCGTGAGACAAACAAGGTACAAAATCTTGAGAGGGGGATGTCATAGTGGGACTGAAGGTTGTTTCAGTGACAACTGTAAACGACATTACATCTTCATATTTTCATGTGCAGGGGAAATGGCAAAGATACACATGGGCCTAACTCATACTTGTTGGATCACTGCACAGCAATTTAAGATGGATTATGATTGTGTGACTTCACTATACTGCCTGGTGTACAGGCACAAAGTGCATATACACATTTTCTTTGTGCACGTCAAGAGCACGTACCCTAATTGTAATTACTACACAATGTAAAAAAAAAATAAAAAAAAAAAATTACTTGAAAATTAAGAAACAAACAAACCTACAAACCAATTAGCATACACAGCATGACTCATTGCACAGGAGCAACAACAAATATTTTCATTGTCAAGTAATCTATCTTTTTTTTTGGATAAATCTTTGACTAATCTTTGTCTATAAATGCTAAAAAGTAATGACAAATGCCCACCACAGACAGTTACAAGTGCCGAGTGATATTTTAAAATTGCTTCCTTGGTCTCACCAGCAGAAAAAAAAAAAACAAACAAAAAAAAAATGTATAATACATGAAATGGAGAAAAGCAAAAAGCAAAGAAACCCTAGCCTTTGTGAAGCTGTGACTAGCAAATGTTTGGTTATTTACTTTATAAATTTACGAAAAAACAAGTAATTTATTACCAAAATTATTATCCATTTTCTGGTGACTGACTAACTGATTAATGGAATTATTGTTTAAGCACTACTCCCCTGCAGATCATATTCACAACAATGCCTTAAAAAGCCTAAAACCTTTCTTGCTGTTGTATTGCTGCTGAAAGCTTTGGCGAACAATGTCCACTGTGGAGCAAAAAGTGTTGATCTGTTGTCAAGGCCCTATCAAAGAGAATTGTGATACACCAATTTTGGCACCTGATGCAATCATCCTTGGCAACATTTTCAGATGCTTTTATTTATGCATGTATTTATTCTTTTTTCTATTTTTTGACAGTCTTGACACTCATTAAAATTTTCATCAACAGCCAGAATGAAGAATCGTAGCCCCCTGCCTGCAATATGAGGCGGATCTGTGCTGTTAAAGCTGTGGAGGCTTATCTGGCAAGGGTCCAGCATTGGGAGCGAATGGAGGGCAAGGTGGTTGTAACATCAGCGTGGCTCCTATGGTGCACTCAGACAGCAGAGCAAAGACAGACTAGGTGGTGAAACATTGGATAAGCTCAGAAGCCCACAGAGCATCTGAAGATTGACACCTGCTGACATCACACAGAGAATGCAAGATGCTTTCTATCAGTACAAGTCTTTGAGCCTTGAAGGCATAGAGAAAGCGGGTGAACATAAGAAAAAATAAAATGAGCCAGTACACTCCATATTGCTACACATACAGCAGCTCTCTCCAGTGAATAGGGCCTTTACTGTACAGCTATGCCGTGCATCATCAGATATTGCATAACGTCTTGGAGGCTTTGAAGAAAAAGAAAAAAAAAAATCTCAAAGCAACTGAGGTAAACAAATGTTAGTCATCGGGTCTATGTAGTGTGTTCTTCCAAGCAACATAAGCCCTTATACAACAGTCAACATGTTTCCTGCTGTGAGTGGGTGTAGCAGGAGAGGATGCAGGTGATGAAGTTCATCTTATTCCTGAACCTAACCATGGAGGATTGGTTTATTAGCAAGGCCAGCTGCATAGGCTGAGGAATGCTTTATGGCAGTGTATTTCATAAACTGACAAGGATACATATCTGAGCTGTGGGACGTTAACTGGTGATGTTAGCCTGCCAACGGATTCCCACGTCCTTGCAATGTTAATTAGACTTAATAAAATACTGTAGGATTGT
Organism: Myripristis jacobus; assembly: GCA_900302555.1. Lineage (NCBI taxonomy): Eukaryota > Metazoa > Chordata > Actinopteri > Holocentriformes > Holocentridae > Myripristis > Myripristis jacobus. Next base: position 35,577 of record OMLB01055587.1, read on the forward strand.
AGGTCAGCAGACTAAAAACACAGCAGATTTTGCTTCACCAGTTTACCCATTAGCCAGAAAAATCAATATTGTGTCACCAGAAAAAAATGCAAATGTGGGTTTCATAAAAAATAAAGAAAGAAAGAAAGTTGAAAGCCTTTGCTGTGAAGCATTTATGCGGAGGCAGTATTGTATGAAAGCTCCACTGCCAAGGTATAAGGTGCCGTTCAGTACTATTTGTTAACTGGTATGCTTGTTCTCAGACACACACTCAAACACTTCTAAGCTTCAAAAGATAAACATATGCCTTAAATGTGGTAGCCTTGAGAGTTAACACTTTGGAAAAACAGTGCTTTTGTGAAAACTCTACAAACTATAGATTACACAGCAAGCAAAAGGGATGGATATGATGTAGCATTATGAAACAGAAGAAAAAGGCATATGGGAAATTAAGAATACCACCTATTTAACCTTAGATATTAATTAATTTAACGTCAGATCATAGACATTTAGACACTTTAACTCTGCTTAAGAACCTAGATAAAAGAGGTAAAAATTACACATATCTTGTTTTTCCACCTTAAGCAGCTGGACACCGGATGGTTGACAGGGATGTGAGGTCAGCAAGCCAGCGAGGAACCCATAGACTGACAGTGCTCAGCTAATGAGACACACTGTTAAGGGGGATTTACTTTCTTTCAGCCTGGTACTATGAACCTGCTCCGACAGTGAAAACAGCTCTCTGACACGTCTGTCAGGGCTCAACAGTAGAACAGGAGAACAATGAGAGAAGGCCATTTCAATAAAATCAAGACCCCTTAATGAGGACTGAGCCAACTGGAGAAGAAGGTAAGTTAGGGAGGGATAAAGTGCATTCTTGTTAATACAATTATTATTATGGGTTTGGCTATAGTTACTCAACACGGTGTCTAGGATCAACATTCTGGGCCAAACATAAGCAACTGACAACAATAAAACGAGACATGCATTTGAGATAAACCCGGGACAACTTCATTCAGATAAGAACCGATAACAATAAGCTGCAAGGACAGACGATGGCAGAAAACCCTTTCTTTATCAGAAAATACATGTGGCTATCCAAGATAAGATGACAGACGGCTTGAATGCCTGGAAAAGTAATAGCCAAGATCCTAAACCCGAATGACACGAGATTTCATCATTTTTCATGTATCAAATCCATAGATTAGAGTCTAGATCAAACCTTAGCTGAGTTAAGTTAATTTCCTTATGATGAAGCAGCAGCAGCAAAGTTGCTCTAGTGAGATTGAGATAAATGCCTCTGATTTACATCCCACACCCAACAGCCCACCAAACAAAATAAATGCTTTGGTGCACATCAGTGATAATAACTGTATAGTTCAGTGGTCATGAAGTCTATCTCATTTCACCAATTCTGTTTGCAAGGAAGTCCAATTTTCTCAGCTCTTCTGTATTCAGTACATAAGCTAAACCTTTATCTCACCCACTGCGATTAGGCAATCAGTCTGAGCTCCATGAAAAAAGATTGCGATCTCTCAAAAGTATCTAGATAACGACGTTTGAGGTCCCTGTGCAAATTCCATCTTTGGTTAAAAAAAAAGAAAGAAGAAAAAAGTATTTCAACATGAGATTGGCTCTCTGGTAGGAAAGCTGTCATTCTTTCACTGGTATCAAATGAAACCTATCTCACAAAATTCACTAGTGGGGAGCAATACTTCTAATACCGGGAGAAGTTGGTACAGGTACTCGAAGTGATGTCCAAATTGAAGGTGATGATACTGATCTCATTAGGGAGATGTTTATTCAATTTATGTCTAATTGCTTTAGGTGTTTGATAAATGAGTTCTGGATATTACTTTTTTTTTTCTTTTTTTCCTTTTCTTTAATATTTTTTTAATATTAAAAAAGTGACCAAATTGTGACTTCATTAAATCTGAATGCAGTTAGAAAAACAGCTTGACTCATATTTAATTAAGCTGTACAAATGTTAGGCTTATGCAAACAGTGCATGTTTTCTGAGTTTTTCATATTCAAGAATACACCAAACTGATATTTACTCCTATGTAAGAGTTGCCCACTTTGGAGAAAAATAAACTGAGCAAAACAAATGTTACCCTACACTGAGGATATAATTTCAGGAAACATATTCAAACAAAAAATTTGGACCCAAGACAAATTCATCTGAAAGAATACAGTTTGATGGCTGCTAACAAAGGCAGATGACATACGCCCATCCTATCCACCCATTTAACCCACTGAAACTCTTGCTACATTTCAGCCATCATTGTCATAGCTCTTGACAGCATTCAAACTGTCACACAATGTGACTGTGAATTCTGAATGATCCCCTGAATACAAAATAAATGTGCATGGCAGAAGATGCAGTTACATCTGCTCACAAATTCACTAATGCAGTGAATTCCTATATGGCGCTCACTAATATGCCCCAAAAAAGGTGAGCACAGGCATTTAAACTTAGATACCATTATGTCCATAACATTGGGTAAAATATGCATGAAGTCCAAGAAAAATACAAAGACAATAGAAACCAAGGGAGCATATGTCTCAACAGTGGGATGTCAACAGGACGTACATCTGCTACAGCAGTATAGCACATGTGAAAAGTTCAGATGGCCATGGGATGGAGGCCATATTAAAAAATTTCTAAGTTTATATATAAAGAGACACCCTTGTTTGAAGCCAAAGAACTGAACCAAGCCACATGTGCTACTCAGCTTGCTTTATGAATGCAGCGAAAATAATGAGGCACTTGAGGAATGGAGTGACAGGAAATAAGCTTAGCAGACACTAGAAGCAAGGTAGATTATCTAAAGCAGAAATCCAGGATTTCCCCAACTTCCCCGCTATGTCTCACTCTTTAAGTGTTTGAGATGATGTTTAGACTACAGCAAAAGTATTACTTGTGTGGTATCATTTCACCAGTACACAGTTCAAATGCACCTGTCTTTCCAGGATTGTAACTTTTGTAATGAAATGAGCTAGAATATCAGTCAGCTTGCCCAAAAATAATTTTCAAGCTCTTTGGGCAGGCCAGTATACTAACTAGCTGGCAGCACTCTGCTACCTTGCAAGTTAATCCTACCTGGTCAAATATTCAATAGCAGCCTAAGGTAGGCTTCTTCAGCCCAAGTAATATTGCAAACTGATAATAACTTCCAATAAATTACTAACTGCCAAGGAAACCAACATTTTCAATTACAAATTTTCTATTACTTTTTCTGCAACTTCATATGACTGATGTGTTCCACTACCACAGCAATCTGGTGGAAGAGTCTTGCTGCATTTATACCCTCTTTACAAGCTTACAGTTCTGAGTTTGACAGCTGTAAATATGACTTATTTTACTTTTTACATAAATCTAATAAAATAACAAAACAAATCTTCAAACATTGATCTTTTTGGGTGCCTATTTCAGTAGTACAGAGATATTATGTGCTGAAATGGAGGAATGGAGAGCAGAATCTTTCTGAGTTTATTGGCGTTGAGTTGCATATGATTAGACTTAAATGTTCAACAAAGAGTAAAAATGTGTCATCTTGACAACCTGGTTAGAATATAAAATTCAACTTATCCAGTTTCCCTTGTTCCTCACTATATTGGCTTGTTCAAGCATTTCTGAAAGCATCCTAAGGCACACTGGCTTGCTTTTGTCATGACTGTACCTTGCACTTCAGAGACAGACACACCAAGCATTTCACTGTAGTATGTTGTAGTGTATATGACTTTGTTTGTGACCAATAAAAATTTGATTTGACAGTAATAATAAACTTTAGACCGACTGTGCAATTGGTTTGTCTTCAGATCACTTAGACTGTGCTGCATGAGCTATCTGTATGAAGTATTTTTATGGTCATTTTTTTACCGCTCCAACCAACTTTGTTGAAGAAAATGCCAACTCAGACCTGTTTTAGCAACAGAATCTCATTGTGCATTAAGTGGGCATACAAATTTCACCTGTGTTAAACTGAACACATTTATTTCGCAATTCTTAGCAATTCTTTCAAAAGCAAGGGCAATAACAAACTTGAATGTAATCTGAATGCAATTTACACCCTGATGAAGACACTGTAGTCAAAACACGTTGTACCATGCTGAATAAAGATTTTTTAAAAAACTTTTTCCCCCGCACAATCAGAGAGCCTTGTATTATTGAACTGTTCTTCACAGATGAAATTCATTCACAACATAGTCTGACACACATTTTTATTGTTGTGTATTGTTTGCCCTCTACCTGGAAGAGCAATTGATCGTTTTTCACATTTTCTTTCACTGCCATCATTCTCTCAATGTTTATGTTTGAGCAGGTGCAGCACTCCTAACTGCTTAATCTTCAGTATTCTTATTTGTTGGACAACTGCCTTTTGTACCAGCCAACAACCAACATGTACCAGCTAAAGGTAACTCTAATTGTGACACATCGTTTTAAAAGCCAATCATATCCTAAGGTCCAATGCATCCATCATAATAACAGCTGTAGATAAAACTTCTCCAGGTGTATTCAACCCCCTTGAACGTTTCTGCATTTTGTGGTATTAGGCTACATCTGAATCAGAATTACCATCACCTTTTTGCAATGGCCACAACCAAAATCCCTCGATTTCCCAATTCGATTTTTGGATTGAAACATAAATCACAGAACTGATAACTGGCTATGTAAAGCAAACATTTCCTTGGAGACCATTCTCTGGTGAGGACATGGTTTCACTCCGCACAATCTGAAATCATCAAAACATGCAATACTGCTGCTTTGTGATGGAATACTGGTGTGAAGATAGTTTGAAGTCTTGGAAACTTAATTTTCATATCGTAGTGGAATGAGTGGAATCCAATGGCTGGATAAAAGGTAAGAAAATACAACTGCTTGCTTTGGGAAGAGATTAGCATCAACACAAAGTATGTAATTTTGTAGCTACACAAAATAAAAAATAACTGTTTTGGTCCTTTAAAGACCTACTGTAGATTTATATCCATTCCTGTGAGCATACGTTGCTGCAGGTGTAAATAAGTAACTTTCATTGGGATAGAAGCTCATTCCAGTTCTTTCTGATGTCCTGACAATCAGTTAAAGTGCTATGCACTGCAGAGGTTTTCATTCAGAACTAAACAAAACACATGCAATAAACTATGGAGCCAGCATCACTGACGAAGTTACATTATGCAGACGACAGACATAATTATGCTCTTTAAGTCATTAAATTCAGAATCGTCTTCCACTCAGAATACATCTTGTCTGCCAAGCCCATTCAACATAAAGAGGGAAATTCCAAAAATACATCATCTAGATGTTTCAATTTACAAATTTTGTACTCCAAAGAGGCTATTGTAAGACAACTGCACAAATTGAGAAGACATTGGAAGGGAAATGGTGCCATGAATGCATAAGTGGTACAGTCACAAAATAGAAGCTTCGCAACAGACAAAAGCCATCACACAACTCCAGCCTGTGATTAAGATATCCTTAAAAGGAATTTCTGGCTAGCATGCCATAAAGCAGAGGGCTGCGTTGCTATGAATTAATGAGCCAGATTCCAGTTCCCCCATTTAATGTCCCTTACAACAGAGAGATGGCTGTATGGGGAGCAGATGGCCACTACATAGAACAATGAGGCAGTGAGGAACCAGACATAGTTCCAGTGACTTCATTTCTAGAATATCTTCATCAACATGACCCCAAAGGGCGGTGGGTGATCCTTCATAAAGGCCATTAAAGGGGTGGACAGCACAGGGTTAGACTGGAGGTAACCCAGTCATTCATACTTAACATTTCACAGAGAACAAAAACAAGAAGTGAAGACCAAGATATCAATGTTGGGCCTGGCTGAGAAAAAGATGTGACAACAGCACAAGGACTGCCTGCAAATTCAGCCCCTCCACACACTTTGATCATTTGTGAATGTGCAGGGCGACGATTTCCCACTGATCTTGGCCTGCGCAAAAGATCAAATTAATTTTGCACTGACTTCCAGCAGATCCGTTATTAGGCCAGAAGTGCAGGCCTTTGTGGGAGGCTTAACATCTTTTCAGAGGACAAGGCTCTCTTGTACTCAGCCTTGAGAAGAGCACAGGCTCATAGCCTTAGTAATGGTAATGTAAGCTATACATTCTGTGACACATCCAAAAGAGAAATGCACAAAAGGTACATTATCCAACAAAATATACAGAAACAGTATATTTCCCAAACTAGACAGCTCACACTTTAATAAGAGCCTTCAAGTGCTTCGTGTCACGTTTTGTTTTGTCCAAGGACATCCTTTCACACAGAATTAATTCACTTTCATCTCTTACGGATGGTTTTACAAGCAATTGCCTCAATTTTGAGTGTTAAATGAAGGGCGGATTTCTTGATATTAATCAAACAAAAACACTGATTATTAGATTAAAGGCTGATTTCTTGGTAGTAGTCAAATAAATGCTTTGATCACACTACTCACACTCTAATGGTGCTAAGATGCATCTACAAAGCCCTTCAGCATTAAGGCAAGAGCAATTTCGTTTACAGGCAAAGAAAGGCATTCCCAATTTCATGTCTAGGTAAGTACGAATACTGGTGCATCGTGTGCCAGCTTGATGTTTGTTTTGTTAGGCCATCTATGTATCTGTGTGAAGAATAGGAACTGATTTTGACTATACCACATCTGATGAACAGGAAGAAAGAGGGTTGGAAAGGGGAAAAAAAGATGTATTTGTTTGTGTTACCTTTCGTGAAGCATGAATGTCAAAGAAGGGCTTGTTTCGGACACTGAAGGGCTCCTTGCTTTTGTCAATCTGTCCATTCTTCATCTTTTCCATCCGGGGAGAAATGATCTCTTTTTCTATGCAAAACAGCCTCCTATTGAAATCGCACTGGCCAACAGGCTGCTCCTGCGAAACAAACAAAGCAGCAAACAACTCCATCATCCTGTGCATTTTTGTGAAGATGACTCTCATGCAGATGCTTTGCTATACACATTGACACTTTATGTAAAAAGCAAACAATATCCAAATAACACTCTCTAGAATAGCATTTAGGCTGAAGTTTCCAATTAATCCCAAGCTATCAAATAAGTAACCGAACGTGCATCGTTTGTGGAGGAAAAAAAAAAGTACAGATAGTACGCAAAGCACATATGAGCTGCCAATCCCCTGCCATGGCAACAATGTTGATCTGACTAGACATCGGCTGGAGGACAAACACTGTCATGTGGCTGAGCAGGGCTCCCATACAGCCATGATGGCTGTTACAGTATCAATGGCAAAAGTGACCTGTATGTACACAAGGGGTGGGAATGTGTACAAAAAATTCTAAACATGTACATGCGCCATATAATTGCGTGTACATGCAATTATATGGTGCGTGAGTTGGTGGTCGGTGGTTGGTTTTCAGAGTTGGTGGATTTTGACCACTATACAACCGTTAGAGGGCACTGACAGCATTCAAATAACACAGTCGCAAACGTAATTAAGTTGTTAATTGCTTCCCTTTGTGGCTTGTCACATTTTCTGGGTATGAAATCCTTCATTGCTAGCTTGCTGTTGTCATCCTCCACTCGCACCTGCGCTGATGCCGGGCTCTGTCCCCAGGCTATTTGGGTGTTTCCACCGCAGGTGGTTTACCATTGAGCCTGTGCTGCTACCCTAAAGCGACTTTCACATAGCACGTGGTTTGGGCCGCGCTCTGCGCTGGGTGCGGCGCTGGTGGGCGCAGAGCAGTGCGCACGCGCGTTGAGAGTAGGATGAAGGCTGTATTTTTTTCTCATTTCATCTGATTTCACCTGTTACCTGCTGTGTGTGTGACTTCACATGGAATTTTATAATAAATGTATGACTATACTGCATTGTCTTTGCAAGAGTAGTGCATATCGCGTGATGTCAATCATCTAGATTTCTAAGTATGTACACCTCCTGTCTCTGTAGTAAATCATTTGCTTCAGTTTACAACAGTATTGGTCTTTAGTTGCAGAAAAAAAAAGAAAAAAAAAACTTGCCTATTGTGGTAAAACGTCATATCTGCCACTTTTTAAACACACCTGGTATTCCAAAATTGTTGGATCACTCTCTCCATGATTGGGCTTTTTTAATGAGATCCTGGTAGGACTGTAGTCTGGTGTCCCACAGCTCTGCACACAGAGAGACAGCCACAATGATGCTTTCCTCCATTGTTTTGCTGTTCTGCAAAAATCCTCACAGGGCGCTGCACCCAAGTTAAAAATTTTCAACTTGGGCACAGCGCGCACAGGCGGCGGCGCCAGCCTCGCGCTGCGCTCAGCTCAGCGCAGACTGGTGCACCCTCGTGCCCTGTGATCACATGGCTGCACGTGCTATGTGAAAGCTCCTTAATTCAGCGTGACACAGTGTACACTTGACAGTCTTTCCACTTACATTTCTTTGAAACAACTGCCAAACAGTGCTTCTATTTTTCGTGGATGCCATCGCACTTGTGAGTGAACTTAAAGTCACGTAATGGAAAAAAACAACGTGTACACAGTTAGTGTTTTTTTTCTAAATGTTTATGATTGGCTAACCATGTACACGTGTACAAGTCCCACCCCTAATGTACACTGCAATCAGCTTGTCTGTTGTCTCTATGACAACAGGTTCTTGAGTTGCCTTCCACTCTAGTCTTTTCACACTCTGTTTTTCTAAATAGATGAGCACCAGCGACCTGAGCGGTCATTGCCTTCCAAATAGACAGGGCCACTGAGGCCAAGCACTGTTGCCACCAGGCCCATCTGGCTGTCCACTGTGTCTATAGCAAAATTGAAGTGCAACAATGCTTAATCTGCTGCCTCCAGTTGCTCATTAAAGTCGCTCGGTGGAAGAGAGAACAGCACTGACACTGATTGGAGACAGTAACGCAGCCAAATTAAACAATATGACTGTCTGACTTCTTTCAAGTGAAAGTGGAGGCAGAGGGGTTGGGAGGAAATCACTTCGGTACAATAATTGAGTTTTACAACACATAGGCTATTTCTTCTTTCAAAATGAAAGTCTGAGAAAAAAAAAATACAGATTTCACCATTCAAAGCATTGAAAAAAGAAAATAAATCAATACATAAAAACAGCAAGTGAATTATGGCATGTCAGCCAGATGGAAATAAGAGTAAATTCATGGGTGATGACCATTTGACATTTAATGTTTTTCACACTATACTAAGATGAAAAACGCTCAAACTCAGAATGTAAGCTGTTATTTTGTTTTTGCCATAAGATTAAAAAAGAGAGAGAGTGAGAATGGAATAAATGCTGAGATAAAGTGTCGAGATTTTATTTGGTGACAAAATTACTCATGTAGTGGTCCTGCACCGGTGGGCTATGAATCAATATTCCCTCATCTACAGGCAAAGAAGGGCAGTGAGCGAGAAGCTGTGACTTGGGGGCATTTGTATGCTGCTCTGTTACTGTTAAAAGGTAAAGGCCACTTCTCCTCTCAAGAGCTTTCTATGGAATCAAAGGGCACAGGAGAGGGGGGGGGGTTCTGTTTAAAGCAGCGGAGAGGGTGGGCGGCCAGTGAGTTGCTTAGGTTGGATGAAGTTGATAGGGCTGTAATATTTAGTGAGCAGTGCTGAGATTCAGAAAAACAGCAAAAAGACTAGAATCTTCCACCTGAGCATGAAATATTAAGGGAGTTCCAGTCTTCAGTGTGAGACAGCTCAAGTGTAGTTTCATGCTCAGCCTGACTGACTACTGCTTGGTTTCATTAAAACAGCTTCAGTGTAACATGGTTCATCTTTAACCATTAATGTTCATATTTACCCACACGCCGCAGTGCCTGGCAAGCAGCGCTACAGCTTCATGAGAGCAAACACAACTATTATTTTTAAGAATAACATGATTATTAACATGGATTATGAGAGGTTCTCTTAAAGGGGTAGGGGTATTGTAAAATTCAATATTATTCCACGTATGCCCAGGCTGTAATGTAGGTCAATCGCAGTGCTATCTTCAGTAGTGGTGCTGTCTGAGTGTAGGATTCTGGATAGATGCTCAGAACAGTTAGCCTCCTGCCAACAGAGGTGGACTCTAAATTCTCAAAATAACCACCTTTATCCACTCAAAGAAAGTTTAATATCACGTTAAAAGTTGCTCAAAGTACTATTCACACTGTATTTTTCCTACTATCGACATCCAGAAAGCAATGGCAGAGATGGGAGTAGATTGCTTGAGGTTGCTATCGTTTGTTTTCCTCATTGAATGCATGACCGCATATCAGAGGACAAAGAGACAACTTTCTCCAGAGTACTAAAGATAGCTGGTCAGTAATGTTGTGGTTAGCTTCTAATTTTGCCCTGTTCCCCTCTACTTCACACAATTCATGTACCTTTCAAGCACCTGCCAGCCACCGTTGTGACTGAGGACCAGCACAGAGAGTTTAGACCACACAAGAAAATAGTTCTCCCACTGATAGTTATGTGGTGTTTTTTTTGTGCCACTTTGGGCAGTAAAACATTTTGCTACACATCACAACACTAAACCTTTGTTTATTTAACACTTTGAGTGGATTAAGGTTGGTATTTTTAATAATGTTTGCTGGGTCGACCTCAAGGGAGGGAGGCTAACGAGCATTGAGGCAGTATCCAGTACTCGATGGGAGGTAGATAGCACCACTTTGTAACAGCAAGAAAGGGAGTAAAACAACTGGTTGTGTTTTCAAACTGCAGAGAAACTTTGAGAACACAACTCTCATAGCAGATGACTAAATCTGGCATTAAAATGCAGATTCCAGCACCAGTGGATCAAGATCTGCTCACAAGACTCTTAATGACAGGTCATTTTAAATAACCAAAACAAGTGACAAAAAACACACAACTTGAGAATTAGCTATATTCATTCTTACTGAACTGTGTTATCCTAAATACAAGCTGAGAACTAGAGAATCTCAGCTGTACGGGTGAAGTCAAAGAGTCATTCTGGCCTGCATGCTGTCTATTACACTATAATGATAGAAATCAACAAAGAGCATGCAGTGGTTTTGCCATTCATAATGGGTTGTGAAACATTCAGCTGTGATCTATTTAAATGTGGTAAAAAATGAGTAAATAAACAAAAAAAATGGAAGCAATAAAAGCATCAATTTCACCAATATATATGACTTTGTAACTATGAACCAAAACTAAATTAAATTTAAGCATTCTTTCAAGGAGTCGACATTCATTTTCAGTGATGACTGAAAATGTAGCACACATTCTCAACAACTGGTATCATGTCCCACACATTCTGCACCATCTGTCAGCTGTGTCATCAGGACAGAACAAGATGTAAGTGTGAATGATTCAAGGCATGTGCAGTCCATGCCTGCTCAACAGGAGAGCACAGCAGATAAGACTCTTGTCAATCCGACACTCTTTGGAATGGGGATCAATAGAATACGTGAAATGTCCAGATGACTTACATTTTTTATTCCCCTGTCATTTTTGCAGCAGTGGTGCCTGGGGTTTTACATGTCTCTGATTCTGTTGATGTTATGTTTGCAGTTTTGGTTCTGCTGAAGATTGTGGCATGAAAATTATTTTTATGTTGGCACTGTGTTATCATGAAAACACTGCTTCAAAATGTTATATTACCCAAATAATTTTGGGATAATAATTCTGTTTTATTTTTTCTGAGCAGGGGTCATCTGTACCACTACTAAATAAATCCAAAACATTGCAATTTCCCAGAAATTCACAAAGAAATTCTAGACAAAACCAGTTGGAAGTTGGAAAATGATGCCCAGCCACCACACAAATGCAAGTAAATGTTGGCCATAATTCGCAAGTTTACCTGCTCTAGCTCTACCAGAAATTTTGCCATCATGGGGAAGTCTTTTTCCATTCTAAAACAGTCTTGCTGGCTGGTACAATAGTGAATGTTCATGATTAATTTTAGCTTGAACCAACTGCTTCAGCATCTGGGCAAAATAAGTTTAATAAGCAGTAGGTGGAAATTGAAGTCAGGAGTGTGGAGGGGCGTTTAAAAACAAAAGCAATAGGGTGATGAATCTTCCCTCATATTTATTCTATGGTCAAACTGTGTGCTTCACGCATTTTGTGGGGTTCCACCACATTTATAATGACGGGCAATTGATTTATTTCCCCATTTTAGCAATTCCTGACGCATCCTTCTGAAGGTGTATGTGCCATATTGATAAACAATATTGTATAGGCTGCCATCAATGAACATTAAATGGGGGTGGAGTGGGAGGGAGCAGTTGTATACTGAATCCTAAACTTAGGTTTGAATGTCAAGCTGACTAATGAATATCTGAAATGTCAAATAGTTGGGGTTGCCCTATTTTTAGTCGTGCTACTGATGGCATGGGGCTCTACAGATGGTAACGTCAGTCGGGCTGTTCATCATTTAGCTCACGTGATCGGAGGCTTGCAGTTTAACTTTCAGCCGGGAGAAGTCTTTATAATAGTAGTTTAGTCAGTGCTCCCCCATACATATTCTACAGAACAATAAAAACGCACAGACACACCTCTGCCTTTCGTAGGCAGCAATGTGTCCATATCATTATTATAGTATTTCTATAGTCATTCTGTAGTGTCGCTGCTGTTGAAAATATGTCACTGTAAAAAAAAGAAATAGGGAAGGTGGAAAAAAAACTTCTTTTAGTAAAGGCATGCTTGAAACACTATAGTGAAATAGTAGATAAACAGTTGTGAAGCCCATTACATAGGCCTATCCATGCTGCCAAAACACACGTATTTACCAAAGGTTGTCATACGCAGTTTGGAAAGGGACATTTTGTTTTCATCTGCTGAGCCTGAATTTATTTTATAAGATATATTTACAAGACATGTAACCTGCTGAAAAAGACTCAACACTGAACACAAGTGAGAGACTAACACAATTAAAGCAAACAAGGGTTTTAAAACCAACATCACTTTGCGAGTATAGTTAAAGACGCAATAATCAAAACTGCCAAGGGACTGTTTAGACTCAACTAACAAAATGCACTGAATGAGCATGTAATTTAATGGTTGAATCAACACTGTTCTCAGAGTCAAATTGAGTCCTTGATAAATTATCTGCTCATTCCACCTTTTTTCTCAGCTGAGTCTGAACAGTCCTCAAGTAAAATGTCCCTTATAAATTTTGATGAGAACTACTTTGAGTGGTGCTCCTGTAAAACTGACACAGCTTCAGGATGTCATATCAAGTGTTCCCTGTAAAGGCAAGCATGGAATTGGAAGAGTTTAGCTGATCTTGAAAGAATTTACTCTGGTAACTTCATCTTCCAGTGGTTACAAACTTATTATCCATCCCCCTTACCAATAACACAGACCTTTAAACATGACAAGGTCATTAACTTATTCCCTCACTTTGGTGACTCGCTTTCTCTTTAAACAATTTCTTATACAAATGTGAATCAGGCTGCTGGACTCTTAGACCTGTTTAATTCTGATTATACTATGCATCTCAAAAAAATGTAAATAAATAAATATACAACCTGGTGCTCCCTCAAAATATTGTGCATGGGAATATCAGATTTCCCTGTTATAAAAGTCGATCCATAGAGCAACATTTGAGTGAAGACCACTTTATTTAATTTATATTAAACTGTTGCTATGATATAGAGGAAAGTGAACAATTTCTAGTTCCATGAAGTCATTTGCAGTAAACATCAGCCAGTCATCATAGTTATTATATTGTGCTGGTTCATATCCACACACAGTTATCATACAGTTTCTGTAATAGAGCAATTCTTACAAGCTGAACAAAGGGCCCTTTATATTGTGGAGCATAAAAGTCCACAGACGCATAAATCATAAATGTGTTGACTGAGCTTAAAATGAAACATGACATACAGCAAGTTTTTTTTGTTTGTTTTGTTTTTTAAAAAAAGGACTTCCAACAAGCTACAGTTCAGTAAAAAGCAGATCTCAAGTGCAAATTTAATTGAATGCAGAGTAAAATGTGCATGAAATGTTAAAACACCAGAGAGTGGAAGAGTTTAGATTTAAACCTTTTTTCTTTCAGGGCATGGTTGACAAGGTTGAACAACTGAACTCGGGAATGTAGCAGAGGCAAACGTACCTTGTAAAAAAACATTAAGCTTTAAGACTATTTGGGCTAATTTCAGGTAAAGAACATTAGGCAGTTGTGAGACAATTGGAGTCAGTCAGTAGCAGGATAATGTGCAACTTCCCTTGATATATTACAAGTAAAACAGCTGCCAGATAAAACTGTTTATATCCATGTGTTATATTTATCTGTTTACATCACTGGGCCATAATGTGCTATCAGTGGGTTTTGGTTCTTCATCATCACTATGTAAGCAGTCTGTATTTTTCTCAAACTGTCATTTGCCTCCATTTCCTTGCCTCATACTGTTGTCCATACATCATTGGCTTTAAAGGGGAGTAATACTCAATTTAACAATTCCTCTCTGTTTTACTATGGTCTGAGAGCAGCAGAACTAATTATGTGAATATGAACTTCCTCATAAAGAGGAGACAAAGTATGCACATCTACCAAACAGGTGCTGGGAAAGCATCAAATTATGGAGAAAAAAAAAGTACCCACACAATGAATTACTGGTTCATTAATTAACAGGCAACATTTCAACTAGGGTACGTCTGCCATATGTGCCTGAGGAAGGCCAATCCTGGTCAAAAAGTCGCCTTCCAGTAAATAAGGAACCAGTAATACAGTGTGCAGGTGCTTTTTTTCTTTTCAACGTCCTTATAAAAAACAGGCTCTGAATGATTGGTTGATTAATCAATTTCACAGAACGTGTTTTCTACCCTAATGAGCTCTATTCCATGGTGCATTGGCAGTTTTGAACCGGACAATGGGTCTCATTCATCAAAACTTTTTGTTTGTTATAAACTTTAGGGCATGCAAAGCCCTTTGAGACTTAAACAGTGATCTGGGGCTCTAAATAAACTTTAAGTTTGAAGAAAGAGGACACATTTATGAGTAAAAGCTGAGGGAAATTTATGCACATTTGGATATTGATGAACTCAGATTTTTTTTTTCTAATAACCAAATAAAAATTACACCTGATTTGGTGCAGGTGCTCCACTGCTTCTGCAGCAGAATAGGAAGCTACTTTCGTTCCAACAGCACAGAGCATTACCTCAGTTTCTTCATCACTGAAGTGATCTTTATTACTTTCTTCAATGTGCAATTTGGTCTGGAAGATTATGAATGTGGGTGTTCTCCTTTGCCTAAAAAGGTGTCCCTGAAGCAGTGCCATTATCTTAATTTATGATAATTAAGGTTACATGTACGTGCTTCCCATTTCTGAGTGACTGGGATTCATGTGAATATGATTGAAAACAGGTGCTTCCACACATTTCATGAATCTATCATGAGTTTTTAGTCTCCAAGTATTTTGCATGTTTTTGGTTTCCTTTCCTTTTCTCTCCTCTCTCTAACCTTTTTATTTTTGTGAAATAGTGTAAAAAATGAAGCAGTTCGCTACTCTTATAAATGTCAACATTTTTGCACAAATGTTTCCAATAAAAAAATATTTGAGAAAAATATGCTCACAAATTTGCATACATTGCATGAATGACACTCAATGTGTGCACCCTGATCCACAGGAAATCCCCCCAGTTCCTCTTCCACTCAGCTTCGCTACCTTTCCCTCCTGCCAAATAGCAAAAGTTAGGGACAAGATTCTCTTTTTTCTGGCTTTAGGCATGAGTTATTTGTATTCACAAATATTTGACTGTGCAGTCCTCATCACCATCTTCAAAGCCCCTGCTGTTTACCTTTCCTGCACCTTTATGTGTCATGTTGTAACATGTTGTGCATACCTCTCTGGCACATTTCAAAACTAATATACAGTACATCTAAAACACAGCCAAGAGCTGTCAGTTATGTCTGCATTAGTATTCCATTATTGCTCAGGTAAAGTTGCTGGAAAAGACCAGTATGGATGTGAACTGTGTTCAGAGAAAAGGAGGGGCTTAAATGCAAATACAGTTTTACATGTTCAAGCCTAATGAACCAAAACATGACAGGTCTAGAAATGTAAACGCACCACTGCAAAATCCACTATCCACACAATGATAGTATGGTGAATATGACAATTTCGCCATGAAAGGCTTTGTTTTTTGCTGTTATATTTACTATCAGCTAATTGGCTCATATTACCGAGCTATAGTTGCTAGTTGGTCACAAAGGAGTAATCCCAGCTGCTGAAAACTTGAGATGTGGGTCCCAGGGACAAACCATCTAATTACACAACACCTCTCTCCATATAGGAATACTGCCTCTTTTTCCAGACCTTGGTGATATTTATTAAATCCCAAAAGGGGAAAAAAATATAAGAGATATTACCCATTTGAGCTTCCCAAGGTTTTAAACAATGTCAAATTGAGTACTCAACATGAAAAATGAGATGGGCTGGTATTTGAGTCACAGTGATAAGCAGCATATAGATGATGAGAAGAGTGTCTGGAGAGTGTTTTAGATGCACTTTGGAGGCACTGGGATTTATAAAGAGACTGCGCAAATAAGTCCCACCCATCCCTGAAGGGAAAACATTCCATCGCTCTGCAGTGACTTTATATTGCGTGACTGTGGCTCCTGCTGATTTTGTGTTATTAACAAGCTGGAAAAAAATGCCCAAAAGCTGATGTGGGGTGGAAAGCACCAAAGACAAAAGAGAAAAGCAGATACTGTATGGGAAATCTGAAACACTGGGGTTGGGGGCTGTGGACTCTCAATATGTTCATGGGTACCGCATGAAACAATAATAAATAATTTTTAGCGTAAAAAATTTGTGCTATAATGTGAATAAATTCAAAAGTGCGTCTTCTTACACAATGCCTAACATTTGTTACACCTCGCTTGCTCACCCCAAGTCATTAGGTAATTACAGTTGTTTTTTCGCCCCCTGTTGTAATATGTCAACAGTAATCCAGGGGGCTATTGGAAAAAAAATGTGGAATTTAAAGAAGCTATATTGTTTCAATTAAGGTTTCCTTTCTTTCGCTTGGAAAGAAACCAAAAATATTGACCTTGTCTACATAAACTACCTCTCCAGTGCACACAGGGTGCCAAATGATCCATGGACAGACCCAAACTAGGTAGTTAGAGTAATATTTTGTTGCATTTATCTGCATGGAAAACATTCCCTGCAGCTAAATGCATGTTTTTTTACAGTGGGCATGACCTTTCAAGTATGACACATGGTCTACTATCTCTATGAGGGAAATAATTTCATCAAGGCATAAATGAACAGCCTTTCCATTGCTAGGCATTGATGACTTAGAAAAAAAAAAAACACTAACACTATCCTTGAGGCAAAAGACAACACCCCTGTGTGAAAACCTTATCTCTCCATAAGAAAGGCAGGAACTACTGTTTTACAGTTAGATATAACAAAAGGAAATGTATTTACTGTATGGGCAACCACTGCAAAACTAGTCCAGAGGAGTAGGGGGATGGTATGGAGAAGGCTTAACTCTCTCACACTCTGAAATGAGTGCAGGAGAGCAACAGAGCGCCATCACAGAGATGCTGCCGTTAGTCTGACGAAGGCATGGTGTAGTCCAGGCACTATTCTTAGAAGGAATGCCCTGTATAACCACAGACTGTGGCCTCCATCCAACTTCTCAAGCAGAAGTAAATTGAACTGACATACTCCATACCTCAACAGAAATGGCACCCCCTACCTCTCCTCTGCAGTGAATGTTACAAGCATTAATTTCTGCTCAGCTGCTGATCCGATTTGGTTTATCTGGGCACCTAAATCAAGATCATTTGGATGAAAGATAATAAGGTTAATTAAACCGTCAATCAATGAAAATGTCAGGACTCTAATGTTGATGTTAAGTGCAAAACTCCAAGCTGACTGACTGTTTAATTTGAAGATACTAGCTTTTTTGTATTAATTTCACAATATGGAGTTATACTGTACATCTGCAATTTCTGTGCCTTCATCACAGCGGAGCTCGTCAATTTGTCCTCAGTGGGGGAGTTGACAGTGACTGACAAGCTACTGCTAAGAACTGACGTGAAACGGCAACTTTCCAGGAAGACAAAAATGCCTTATTTTTTACCCTCCAGCTATAGCAGAAATAGAACATTCACTCCAAGCCTCAGGGTGACAGTCAGGGCCAACCAATTTCATGTTTGCAAAGGCATATACACACAGGCTCTCCATAACAGCCCTCTGTAGGATGTCAGAATACACATGGGTCTTAGCTACATGAGCAGCTGTGACAAACCCCATTCATTTCTAACATCATTTACAGAGATGAGCAAAACCTCTCTCAAATTACCTGTCATGGTTATATATAGAGGACACATATTTGTCATTGCATTCTAATACACAGTCCTGCATAGGTCAGGCACAGGAAACCCACCAGGTCCCACCATGCAAGAATGTACCCAACCTGCATCTATTATACATATTATTATCTATTATACATGTTAATATACATATTAACAGTGATTACTGCATAATAATCTGTTAATATGCGTATTTCCTGACCACATGGCAAATCTGAAAGGTATTCCTATTTCTTGATGAAATATTTAATGTGGCTGGAAAACACTACAGCACTTTTCCTATTAATTTCTAAGATCCATGATTATGGGGGATGAATATGGTTACTCATGTAACAGATCAAACCCACTGCCAGTGAATCAGTGAAGTCACAACACAACTGAGTCAGCATATAAGTTGTATATATTCAACCTTGATGACTTGAGACTTGAATATGTCGTCATTATTGTGGATACATCCTAATAATTATGAGGTTTTGTTGTTTTAATATTTGATAACATAACAGACTTGGACTTGGACTCAGACACCAATGACTCAGAGCTGCACATGGGGAGCAGTGAGTTGAGATTCCACTATGGGCATGGTGACTACAGTACAGTGATGGCATCTGCACACTGGTGTGTGGATCATCAATTTAAACCATTCTCACTTATGGTCACACAAAATGCATACAT
Organism: Myripristis jacobus; assembly: GCA_900302555.1. Taxonomy (NCBI): domain Eukaryota; kingdom Metazoa; phylum Chordata; class Actinopteri; order Holocentriformes; family Holocentridae; genus Myripristis; species Myripristis jacobus. The sequence goes on from OMLB01055587.1 coordinate 54,462, forward strand.
AATTCTAGTCAGTGACTGTTGATCACAGTTGTACTTTTGAAAAGTACAGGCAGGGAATTGGAAATTGGCTTTATAAATCAAATGTGAGCATATTTGTCTGTGATTGGCCATATCTTGTATGAACTGTTGACTGTGACTGAATACAAGCTGAAAATAAAACTGAGTGATGTATATAGCCCAAACAATGTCAAATTAACTTATTTACACTAGGCCTATAGATACCATACATGCTACTGACCAACACACTAGGCTAACTGTTCATCTGGGCCCTAGCAAAATCATTATTCAGCACCAGGGACAGTGGTCAGGGTGTTTTCAGATGGCCTGTTATTAATTAGACAACTGTATGAACTGTTATAGCTATAACAGTTTCCTTTAGGTTAGATACTAAACTCCCATCTAACCAGATTTTTTTTTTAAACAGCACCTGGGACAGATAAGTACGAGGAGCTTCTTGGATTTCTCTCTACAAGTCAGTATTACAGGAAAGGATGGAAAACAAATACTTGAGTACTTGTTTTAAAAATGATGCAACAAATTAAGAAATAATACGTAGGTAAAATTTAAACTTTCCTTAACTCATAGAACCAATAAAAGCTGAGCTTGCTTTTCTATTCTTGTATGTAAATTTAATACTTGGCTGTTTATCAGTTAAACACTAGCCTACATAAACAAAACTATCACAGCTATGGAGTAATGGTGCTCTGCTGGCACAGAGGTAGCGGGCACCTGCTGCCATAGTGCATCCCACCATCAATGAGAGATAGGCTAAGTTTATCTCGGGAAGGCTACAGTGTCACCCTGTCGATACGGATGCAGCGTCGCTGCATTCTGATATTGGGTCCAGCCAGAGCTTTCTCCAGTGCTGGCAAAGCGCTAAAACAATGTGTGCAAATAGGTCTGGCTATACGAGACTATGTTTTACTTTACTTTTCTGTCCACTCTGTGTATTGATTGTTAGCCTTTTTATAAGGCAACATAAGCTGGCCATTAGAAGTAAAGCAGCTATAAAGACGACAGATATATACACACACACATACACAAGAAACCAAGACACTGCTTTGAAGACACCGTTTTGAAAATCACACAGGCAACCACAAACTATTCTTACCTGCACCTGGCAAGCACACCTTTTGTTTTCGCCTGCACCCAAATCCAGAGATGAAACCAAAACAGAAACTTAACTAGCTGCATGTTTTTTGTGTGCCCCTTTGTGTACTTGTGAGTATACTAACCCATGCAGGACTAATTACACACATCCCAGAACTGCTTCCAAAAAAAAAAACACTTTAGGCAGCCATGGAGCTGGTGGGTGGTGTGTTCCTCCTTCTGTTGCAGGAGGAGGAACTCAGGATGGAACTTTGGTGCCAAGGAGCGACCTATCACAGATAATGGAGAAGGCCAATAAAGGCCAGTTTGAATCAATACAGCAGTGTTTTACTGATGGCTTGGGGGAGTTGTGTGGAGCGGTGAACTTCTGCACCATCTCAAAGACGATCCCCTCACCACTGGAGACTTTATTGAGCCTCTTGCTTGTGTGATCCTCTAATCGATGGAGAAAGGAGGCGACAGACAAACATAATGGCCTAAGTCAACGTCCCTCCCCTTCCCCATGGTATTCATCAAGTTTTTATAAGGCAGGGAGCACAGGCTTGCTGAGGGCAGAGTGTAGGCTCATTCGATTCTGTGCCTGCCTGCTAGGCAGGCAGATCGTCTGAAGGGATGAATTAATTTAGACTTGCAAAGAGTGTTAGCAATTAACAGCCTTGTATTGTTGTCCTCAGGCTGTCCTTGAAAAAAAATGGCCATGTCGAAATAATGTAACAGGAGAAATGCATAATTACACCACTATAGCAAATTTTACACACAGCTAGGGCAGTTAGTGCAGCAACAGGATGATCAGTGACATTTCAACCACATACAATGTGCATAGACATTTCATTCACCTGTTGCAAATCATAACTCCTATATTGGGCACTAATCAAAAACTTAAGCCAGCTTCAACTACAACTACTCAAAGAACAATATTTTACAAAGAATTAAGTTGTGAAATTCAGCATGGCTCAGACAGAGTTCAGCCCCAAAGTGCTGTGACCAAAGTGAGGCTTTAGCAAACCCTGGTGACTGACTGGCTGTAAGGTCAGACAGATTGCTGTTTTTCCCTTAGTGTCCAGTACAACCAAGCACTGTCATCTTTGTGCCAGGATGAACTGACCTGCAGTTGACTTCAGCGAACCCAATTTCAAGGATTTAAGTTTTCCGGTTTGATGATAACCAACTCTGATTGATTCAATGTCAAAGCATTTTCTACCTCAACACCCAAAGATCCTACTCACTGCTGACTACCAAGAGGCAAATATGCATTCCAGCACCATGGTAGTCATGTCACATTCACGTCAGGGGTGTAAAGCCAGAAACACAGGGGCGGTCGGGCGATAATGTTTGTGCCTGCGCCGTGGATTTCCATTGACCTATATTACTATGTGCAGCTTTTTTAACAGTCCTGAGTGGACTGACTTTTTCCCAGACATGTCATTGGTTATATATTTTGTCGCCCAAGGTTATACAACATTTAATTAAAGTTAAATAATTTTACATTTCATGTACTAAAATTGTTTTAATAATAATTTACCAATTAAATGGTTTCCAACCACTGCTTTCTATGCAAATTTTGAACTGGTGCATGATAAAACTTCAATGGAAACACTTCAAATTCTTTAGGACCCAATGAAATCCATTTTTTTAGGTTGCGTTATATTTTTTTCCCCCAAATTCCATGTTTACCATTTTTCTTGATTCTGTGTTTTAGGATTCAAGCACATATATAATATATTACATCATGAAACAGCAAAAAATGCCATCTAGCTCCACTACCCCATCCTTCCCCTAGACACAACATCATTGCATGCAATGTTTGCATGGTGCTCCAACACAGACAGACAGACAGACACAGACAGACAGACAGACAGACAGACAGACACACACACACACACACACACACACACACACACACACACCTAAATGTCAGATCAAAACTGGACACTGGCCTTAAGAACACCAAGTATCTGAATCATAATTTCCTCTGTGTAAGGAGACCTTTGGTCACTAAAGGTCAAAAAACAGGGCAGCAACAACAGCAGAGGGGGCTGCTGATGGCACTGAGCGGTGCTGATGGCATGGTTACAATGGGCTGTTAGATTGTCTGAGATCTTGATCTGGCAGATTGTCAAGAGTGTGGAAGAGTGATAGGTCAAAGCAGTGGCAGCATCTCCTCCAGTGATTGGGCTACTCACATTGAATTTGATGATGTCGTAGATCAAATAGCGGGGCACCGGCTGGCCATTCACCTTGTCAATGATCATCTCCTGCAAAAACAATGGGAGAAACGGCAGGCAATTTATCTTCAGAGAGAGCGATCAGCAGAGAGAGGGGGAGAGGGGAGAAAGAGAGAGCTGCACAACTGATTGGTGCAAAGACAAGTTATAGAGATAAAGGAATGTACCTGAGCAGAGAACATAAAGATATTTTCAGACAATACATAAGAAAACTTTCCACAAAGGAAAATCCTAAATCTGTGGACTATTCATCTCGCAGTGTGTTGAAAACATTTCCTTTCTGAGATCGGTTATGCAGGATAGAGGCTAGAAGTGGGGGGTGAGCACTCTCAAGGGGCTACATCTTCAGAGAGGGAACATGCCTGCGGCACTGGGAAGAATAGCAAGGAATTGGGGAGGTGGGCAAGGGTGGGCGACGTGTGTGTGTGTTGCGCAAGGAGGGGTGGTGGTGGTGGGGTAGAGGTGGGGGAGGTCCAGTGAGGAAAGGCACAGAGAAGAAATAGCACTGTATATCCATTATGCAAGACTCTCAAGTTCAGAATCAGGTACTGGCGGTTCAGGAGACACAAGATTGGTTCTCACAGAGCTGTTACACAAGCATGTGGTGAGGGGACAGATAAAACAGGCATGGAGACAACGCCACCACAGCTATCATATTGTTATTGACAAGAGTATCTTAACTCTTATACATTAGCATAAATCCTGCCTTTCCTTTCTTTTACTTTCATGTTTTAATGTTGAAGGGGAAGCATTCCCATTTATAGGACTCTGTTTTAGTCCATTGCCCTTCATATAATATTTATAATAGGCTACTGAACGTGCCCAACTGCTACACTGACAATTCAAGGGATTGCAGGCAAGTCACTGAAAGGGTGGAGATTTCAGCAAAGTATTTCCAAATTGACCAAATGCATTGTGTTGCAATTGGGTGAAGTTATTTTCTCACCAATCCCACAGAGCAAAGCTCGTAAATAACGTGCCACTGCCGGCCTGACAGAGAGGAGGAGCATGAGCAAATGGTGGGTATGCATTGCTCGGTGGGACATACTGGAAGGGACAAATGATGTCATTACAGGAGGCTGTCATTATTAGACATCTGGTGGCACTGAGCCACTGCACAAGCAAAAGGCATTTCATTGACAGAACAATCAAGAATTCAATCTCCTGTGCACAGCCATCAAAGATATTGAACCTCTAGTTGATGTACAGCTCACTTAAAGTGTGCTATAAAATCTGCATATAAAGACAAAGACACTTCCTCTGGGCTACAGATAAAATGTATCAAAGAACACAGCTGGGCTTCTTAGAGGGCTCACCGTAAACAGCCACACACAGCCTCTCTGTACAGAGAGCCAGAAGCATCAACAGATGACAATAAACACAAGTCAAAACAACCCCTTCAGCAATCTCAACACACACCCGCAAAGCTCCTTCAAAGGAACACTAATGTGTTGCCACTGCATGGCCTTCCTGGGTAAGGAAGCTAAACTCACCATATCAAGTCAGCAAGTCTTAAGCCAAAAGGAATCACATACCCACTTTGCAAAAAACTGCTCAACTCTGAGAAAACAAGAAGAATTGAGAGGCAGCTCATATTATCACATGTCCTGCATGGGAATACTGTCCATGAAGCGGTGCCAGACGCCTTTAATCAAATCTTTGTGGAGAACATGAACATGCACCAATTTTCTTGCTTGTATTTCCGGTTAGGGGAGGTGATAATGACTCATGTCTTCACGTCTTGTGCACCTGCTGCTGGGGGCAGCTGGGACCTGCGTGACCTATAACGTACAAACATGCCAATAAAAGCCTAAGCCTGTTATTACACAGCGAAGATAAGCCCCCCCCC
>OMLB01055588.1:0-14110 GCA_900302555.1 Myripristis jacobus
TTTACACATTAATAACAAGAACAAAGTTACAGCCTGCACATCTCCGTGGAAAATCTTACAGGCACTGTCCGTGGTCCTGAATCCACCTCAGCAGGCACTATACTGTCTGTGGTGCTGAATCTGCCTCAATGGGTGCTGTCCGTGGTGCTGAATCTGCCTCCGCAGACACTGTACTGTCTGTGGCGCAGACTCTGCCTCAGCGGGTACTGTCCATGGTGCTGAACCCGTCTCAGCGGGTACTGTCCGTGGTGCTGAATCTGCCTCAATGGGTACTGTCCGTGGAGCTGAGTCTGCCTCAGCAGGTACTGTCCTTGCATTTCATTTATTATACAAATTAAAGCTCCACAAAATTCACGGAGGATCTTGTTTAGCTCTTCTTTACTTAGACTTGAGAAATCAGCTGTTTGCTCGGTGTTTCTCAGGTAGTCTTGTGGACATTTGACGGCCCAAGACGTTGACCAGGCCGTACTGGCTTTATTTCTTGACCTCTCCAGTTGATCCAGCTCTTCACTCGTCACTCTCGCGTATGTGGGCTTTATCTGTTCTGTCTTGTCCTCCTCGTTCAGCCATTTATCCAAACTTAGGTTGCCAAATAAATCAAAATTGACAACAAATTGGTCCATTATGCAGACTAACAAAGTTGACAGAGGCTTTTGATGCGGGTTTCAGTGAAATGTTCCGTGTTGCCATGGAAACCACACAGACTCTGGCAATAGGATATAGGCGGAGCAATATTTTCAGTGATGAGGTATTTTTCATTTGAGCAGGGCTGCTGTCATGCTCATTTGAGCACATTCTAAACGTCTGATTGACCAGTCAGATTGCTCGGTCGGATCTATGTGTTGTATAATTTTTAAAAATTTCACCACCACGAGCCACAGAAAACACTCGCAGACACGTTTTGCAATTTGCCTTGTACTCATTGCCACTGACGCTGTCAGGCCACGGGTTCGGCGATTTCCCGGGGACGCCAAACATAACCACCGCTTCTCCAGCCATCTTTATCCATGCGTGTTCAGGGGGCGTGTCACTCAAGGTGTCGCAAAGGCTGTGTGACACCGGGAAAGCAGCAGCTGCACTTTTCTTTTTTCTCTTATCAAAGTAGTGATACTGGTCTTGACTGGTCTTGATCAAAAATCCCAAGTCCGCCCAGTCCGAGACCGAGACAAGACCGAGTGAAAATGCCTTCGATTCCGAGACGAGACCGAGACCCTCAAAAAGTGGTCTCGAGACCGGTCTCGAGACCAAGACCAATCTCGAGTACTACAACACTACCTAGCAATGTCTTGGCAACCATCAGTAACACCATAACAACTGCCTAGCACCGCCATAGCCACCCAATACACCATAGCAGCTGCACACAGACATCCTAGTGGCCTCTCAAAAGATGATAACAACTGCTTTGAAAATACCCGGACCACAGTATCTGCCTTTTAGCCAGCAAACAACCCTACACAACCTACAAACAACAAAGGGCTCGCGGTTTACCACATGGCCACGCGGTCGGCAATGGTGGCAAGCACACTTAAAGTTTCTTCAGAAAATTAAGCAAAGTCTCGTCTGTATTATTATTATTCTGAATGTTTTTCAGTGCGCTGCTCCTCCCACAGTTTTCGCATTAGCTCCACACAATAAATTCGACAAACTCCATTCAAAGCTTAAACGGGTCAGCAGAAGTGCAACTTTATCTGTATCAACTTCAGTTTTTCATGTCTGTTTTAGTTTGGCAGAAAACACAGTTTAAGTTTGGAGCTTTTTTTTTTTGGCCCGACTGACTTTTGAATGAGTTTGTATTGTGTCAGCTAGAGTGAGTGACATCATGGCTGGAGAGGGGCAGCCCTGGAAAATCGTCTAAAAATCTTCTTTTTAACTTGCTAAAACGGCCACAATTTTCACTCCACATGCATAAAATTTTGTAAAGTAGTAGGAAAATTGATTTTGCCTCTAAAAATCTAACTACAGAAGCAAACCAGCTTAAACTTTTCACACACTGACACTTAACGAGGCAGGAGTGCCAGCTCTCTGCCCCATACACTTTCATTGTAATTGAAACCCAAAATCTGGGGAGAGGAGAAAGACAAACTTTTTTATCTTGTAAAAAAAAAAAAAAAAAGACATTTTTGGGAGTTGGCACATAATTACATAATAACAGTCTGCCGACCAAAGCCTTATGTTTCCTCTGATACATTTTATTTTCCGATTGGACTTACTGTCACTAAGAGGCATCTCTTTTACCATTACTTTGAGGAGATTATCTCACAAGCACCACTGTCACTAATGCTTTGTACTTTTTAAAGCATCATTTCTCTGCTCTTTTTGTGAATTTGTATGCTGAATATTTCTACAGTGCAGGGGTATGACTTACATTTCTGTCTATGGCCAGACAAGCCAAGATGCCAGAGCGGTTAGTGTCTCTGTGCCATGCAAGCGACCGGGGGTTTGATTCTCCGCCAGGACAAGAGGGCATCCCAGTTTCATTAGCTGACTTTTTTGTTAACCATGACAATGACAATGCAGTGATTCTTATTCTTCTTCCTGTCATTGGCTAGATGACACACACAGTGGCACTAAGGGTTTCTGTAATTTTCATTTCTGTGCTCTTTTTCATCACTGGCCATGAAACTCACATTCATCTATGTGTATTAATATTTACCTTTCGGTGTAAATTTCAAAGCGATTTTAATTTGACTCTAGAATTCCCAAATGTCTCTGAATGCCTCTATTTTTCTCTCCTGTTGTGTCTCATTGGCCACTAGCACTGTGGACACAAAGCGAGAGTTGTTGTTTTGCTTTTGTGTCTTGTTGCATCCTATTGTTTAATATTGTTTTTATATTGCTTCTTGTATTTGCTTTTAAAGCATTTTTTCTTTTGCACTATTTAATTGTGTTTTTATACTTACCTTTTTTGCACTGTTTGCACCGTGGATAAGGTCAGAGTGAAAGTTATGTGCCAGACATATGTCTGGCACATAACTGCAGAATTGAAAATAAAGCATCTTGAATCTTGAATCTTGAATCTAGCAGCAGTCTAGTCTAGTTATGTGTTTGCCTTGAAAAGGCAACACATCTTATTCTTCTGCATATTTCTTCTTCTTATATTTTATCATTCTGCACGTTTTTCGGCACGCTAGGGACCGAGTATCCGTGCAAGTCTATTGGACGCCCGGGCATCGCAGCTGGATCAAGCTGCCATGCCTGGGCTGAACCAACAAACTTGTGCACTTGTTGGACGCCCGGGCATCGCAGCTTGTTGGATCAAGCTGCGATGCGTGGCCTGAACCAAGAAACTTCTGCACCTGTGCTTTCTCTTTCCGATGAAGGCTCTGTGGGACACTTGTCCCCGGTGAGAGCTGGAGGAGGGACCAAGTATTTGTGCACGTTTGTTGGACGGGCATCGCAACTGCGCCTAAGCACTTGCTGGCATCGCCTCTGGTATGATCAGTGTGAGACCTGAGCCAAACTCACCGTTTGTGCTCTCTCTTTCCCGTGAAGGCTTTGTGGGACACCCGCCCACCGTGGGAGAAGGAGAAAGGACCAAGCATTTGGTCCCTGCCAGACGGAGTGGCGGCCCGCGGCTAAATAGTTGGTCCGGGCTGAACCAACAAACTTGCGCACTTGCTGGCATCGCCGCTCGTATGATCAGCGTGGGACCTGAACCAAACTCTCTCTTTGTGCTTTCTCTTTCCGATGAAGGCCTTGTGGAACTGTGGAAGATGGAGGAGGAGGGACCAAGTAGGCTACTTGGTCCCGCCCAATCGAAGATTCAGTGATTATTAAGTCAGAAAACTATAAATATTAATTATTATCATTTTTTAATTGACCTTTTAGCCAAGGACCCATCACTTGACTTTTAAAGGCTGGATCAGACACACACTGCAGATGCTGCTGCTTGCTGTGCATTACGCCTGCAGTTGAAGACCTCATCAACTTCTACTTTGCAAAGGGATTCAGTAACAAGGAAATCCTGGTGATTTTAGGGTTCACTATGATGATGATGATGAATGATTACAGCAAATACAAATACAAATCATTTACTGGCTTAAACAAGCGTGTGTTTGGATGAAATGTAAAATTCAGGCTGCCCGTGCTGTAGCATCATCACTTAAAACAGGCAACCATCATCACATGTTTACCCAATGTTACAATCTCATTATTCAGAGAGACCATTTCTTCACTTAGTGCAATTGTTAGTTAGGTAGTTTGTTTGTTTGTTTATTAAGGGGCCCATATTGTACTGTTTGTTTTTCAAAGTATGTTGAATCAGAAGATGTGTTGCCTTTTCAAGGCATGCACATAATAATTATTTACCAAGGTTTAACTATTAGTGTTTACGCAACAGTATTTGTATGTATTGAGGTGAATCCACACTTGATGTACATACAGAATGAAGTTCAGTTTCAGCCAATTTCCCAAAAATGTGCTGCTTTCATAATCCTGTGTGAACCTGTTGGTGCTACATGGACAATGCTGCCTGTCAGTATTGATCTAATCTGCTTTCCAGAGTAGGAGTTTCACCAGTAGGATACACTGGCACACAGTCATGTGGAGGGTAATCCTGTGCCAGCTGTGATGGTGCGAGGTGTCCAGAATCACCTGAAGAGGCCATTATGCAGAATGGCAGGAGGCCAGACATGGATTTTTTTTTTTTTAGCACTTGCTTGGCATTGTATAGAGTCTGTGTTAAACTGCATGGTGTAATCTTGGCAGCTAATAGCACACGGATGATGAATGGTAGGTGTCATTTCTGAGTTGTCAACTGACTTGACTAATTGATGCTGATTTAATATAATTACTGCGGTGAGGTGTTGGGTCAGAGATGGCCGGAGGGAATTTTCCAGGAGTGCAATCACCTGTCCAACCAGATGGAACAACAGTGTGATGAAACATAAAATTACTGGAAGAAAAAAAGTTCTACTTCACCCTGACTGTCTAATCAACCGATCCTTTCTCTCTCTTGATATATCTGGACATCTCTTAGCATCACAGCTGGCAGAGCACTTGTCTTCAGCACCTGTCATTACAAACTGTACATACATTACTGATTACTCAAGCTGTCTGATAGCTGCTGGTCCTTTCCAAGTGCCACTTCTGATTGTTGTTGAGAATTAAAACTGTCTTCTTGAAATAGATCCTTTTTACCCCAGCAGAAGAACATAACAGTTTTATCCATGTATCCCATTCATAAATCATGTCTTAGCAGCACATAGCATGTTGTCCACATCTTTATGTTGTCATGTATATAAATAAGATTATGTGACTATTCCATTATTGTACACCTATTTTCCACTAAGAAACCCAAACAAACACTGACAGCTCATTTCATTTCACTCTCCATACAGCGATAAACCGAACAGGGGAGAGAGATTAGTCCATTATGGTGAAGACCTCCACTTCTGTGATTTGGCTGCAAGAAAGGCTCAAAGGCAAGTGTGGTGTAGTCACAAGAGCTTAAAGCAAAACTGAATTTGTTAGAGTTGAGGAAGGTAAATAGCTATTTTGTTATTGTTTTAGTTATTTTCTTATTTGAATTGGAAATTAGATCCCGTAGACAGCGTCTGCAGGGAACCTCCACATAAGTAATAAGGACCTGATACACACAAATATGATACACAAAAAGGAGTGCTGTGACTTGTTGCTTTTTATATTGGCATAATTTTCTTTGTTCAAGTTTATCTATGTGCTACAAGTGTTCAATTTTGCTTTAACAGTTGATTTGCCACCACAAAAGATTTATTCCCGAGTAAATAACCACACAGAGATGAAATTTGGCATTGATGTTTTACTAGAAAAAGAAACCAAACCAAATGCAAAGAAAGAGAGAAAGAAAGAAAGAAAGAAAGAGAGAAAGAAAGAAAGAAAGAAAGAAAGAAAGAAAGAAAGAAAGAAACAGAGTGTAAAAGCCAGAGTGTCAGCAGTCAGCCGTTTGCTGTCTAAGTTTGAAATTTTATGTGCTGGAGGTGGTGAAAAAATAAACAGGGTATCATCATATACACTACACGTCGTCTGGTGCGTCTGGTTTGGCGATAGCTGGAGGAGCATAGCTGTCTCTTCGCACATGTATCCATTGTAGAAGTCCAACTATTTAATATATTTTGGTTTGCTGCACTACAGCCGCACCGGCCTCCAGGCCTGAGAGGAACTGATTGGAAAAACGTCTAATTTTAGCCAAATATAAGGCTTTGCTAACCTGTTGTTTTACACTTTGTGGTCCTAGATCTATACATTTGATGCGGGACGGACTTCTACAATAGTTACCAACGCAGTGGAGGATTTTGAATACATCTGGAATACTTTCTCTGAATGTTCAAGGTTACAATGCAAAAGCTACGCAATGTTCAGAACAAAGAGCCAGACTGAGAGAGATTGTCAGGTTGTGTCTTGAGTTCTTGTTTCACCTCTGCCTCGATTACTTCGCAGTGTGCCGGGGCCAAAAAAAACATTAAAGTCATTTTAGATGCACTTTGCTACGACAGCCCTATGTGACAGTGGGACAGGAGAGAAGATGAAAGCAGGGGAGTGGAGATGAGAAGGTGGGAATGGAAAGGTGAAAAGAAGCAAAGGAGGAAGAATAAAGGAGTGGGGAGGAGGGCTGAAGACAAACAAGAGAAGCAAACAAAGATGGAATAGCAAGAGAAGAGCTGAGAGGACATGGGAGAGAAAAAGAAGGAAGTTAGGAGTTAAAACACACATTACTCCATTGCTGGGAATAGCATGATAAAATTTGTCCCTACCACCAACCAATGCATTAAACTTTTCTTTAAATTAATCCAGGCTTAAATAAAACTGTCCCACTGTAATGTTTTTTTCCCCTTTCTGAATCTTGTCATGTCATTTTCAAATTTTAATGCAATTAGATTCAGTTTTCCCTTGGTGTCACCACCTACCCAGGAGCAAAAACAATTCAAACACTTTTCTGGGGCTGGTTGCTTTTACTGAGCAGAATGGATCCAATTGGGTCACCCAAAAAAGTGCAAACCCTGCTAATTTTGAACTCTTGAAAGACCAAATCAAAAGCTTACAGTAATTAAATCTATAAGTGACCCACATTTGGTTAGAAGACAATTCACTCAGCACTGAGGTATGCCCCTTCGGAGTAGAGTTTAAGTGTCACATACTGCAGTTTTACATGCTGTTTCAAGGGCTTTTCCCCCACTCCACCAAGAAAAACACCAGTGAGCAACAAAGAGCAGTAAAAAACGAATGTTGTGACAGACAAACAACCAGAGGCAAAGAAAAACTTCAAAACCTCTCTTGTGACAGTAGAGAAAGTGATCACTCTGAGCTGACCCTGTGTTTGCAACAATGTGTGTGCGTGCGTTTAATATGCGTGTGCCCGTGTGAGTGCCAGATGGACATTCAGTGTTGAGTAGGACACACGAAGACTGTGGCATATTAATATTCTCAAGTTATCAAAAAACAGCCATATAACAGAATGTAGGCCATGGCCTCCCACAATCAGTGATCAATGTTTTCTATAGCTCTCTATAGACGTATAGATATATATATTCATTTGTATTATATATAATATGTAGATTTATAAAAAAGATTTTGTCTTAATTACAAGTAGTGGCATTTTCTTTTATATTCATTATTGCAATGAATTGTTATCTAAGATGGTTAAAAAAGAGAGGTGAGTTCTGTTTTGCTACGCAGTTATTTACAACAGTTTTTAAAAAGCAAGCTTTCTGATATGGTACTGCACTTTTCCCTGGCCACTGGAAAAGCCTGAGGATCTCAAATGACACCCAAAATTCCCCATTAAATACACGACTTTCAAAGAAATTGTACGTTGTAGCGGAGTGATTGTGGGTCAAGTCAAATGAAGTGCACACAGCATGGGGCAGCGGTTCTCAACCTTGTTTTTTTTTTTTTTTTTTTTTTTTTTGAACTTGTGACCCTTCAAAATAAATGGTTTTACTACTCTCTACACCCCACGGTTGGCCAACATGCAAAGAATAATAAAAAATTTCACACCAAATGATGAGTTTTACTTTCCCTCATCAGGCTATTTTTGTTAATTATTTGAGGAGACCTGGAGGCTGCAATTATTCTTCTTTAGCACAAGAAAAAAAAAAAACTTTTTAAACGTGATAATGTACTTACGTTTGAAATACGATCTCTCATTTCTTGAATCATCTTGTGTCTCAGAAAAATCATTTTGCAACCCTCTGGACAGTCCTGATGTTCAGGTTGAGAAACACTTTTTTTTGTCAGTAGTCATTTGAGATCTGCCCATGTGATTTTTTTCATCAGTTATCACAGAATATACAGCTTAACCTCCAGTTTCCAACTTGGCAAAAAAATTAATCATCTATTTACTATTTAGCATAACTACTGTCATGATGATGCTGTTGATGAAGGATTTCATTAATTACTACTGTTTGTTTGTTTGTTTGTTTTTCCTTTCCTTTTTTTTTTTTTTTTTACAAACACCTGTGTACTCTATGGCTGTAATTGGCCATATGTGTGTTCGAGGTTATTTCTGTTCTATGTTGGCTGATTATCTCGCTGCTTTGGGCGAGAAAACCATTCTATATGCGTAGTAAGAAAGCATGTTCATTCAGTTTGAACAGTCCATGGCAAAGTAGCAGGTTTGCACAGTCCAAAGTTTCAAGTTTACAGTTTTCTGGTCTTCTAAGGGTGATTTACCTGACACTCAGTCTTTGCAGGCAAGTCAAAATGAGGATGATGATGGTCATGATGATGACGATGATGAAAATGTTTGTCTCAGTAAGGCGTTGTAAGGGTGTGCAGCTCGTCGGCCGATAATGTCCAATCCAGAACAGAACAGAGAAGAAGTTGTTTGGTTGTATTTTTGTCATCAGCTGTGATCATCATCTTCATCACGGTCATCATCATCACTGATTTTGTTGTCGTGTTCACAGTTCACAGTTCATTTTCATGAATGGTAAGTCTGTGCTGGGCTTCCTGTCAGTTCGTCCATATGATAGTAGTATCCTCCCACAAAATTAAAAATGGATGCTGTGAGGGTGACAGTCAGAGTTGTCCATCGTTTTTGTCCCACCATTCACTCCGCAGCTGTTTTTCACTTGTCTCTTGTGAAGAATGTCAATGGCATCAGGAAGTGAGATGGCGATGGCGCAGTGTGTGTCTGTGTGTGTGTGTGTGTGTGTGTGTGTGTGTCAAACGTGTGTATGCAAAAATTAACGTGTTGTGTGTGTCTGCATGTTCAAATATATGTATCTAAATGTTTGTTACTGTGTGCATGTATGTTGTGAATGTGTATCTGTGTTTCTGTGTGTATGTGCGTCTGTGTGTGCACAAGCTTATGTATGCTAATATGCGGCTGTATGTAAGCATATGTTGGTACGTGTGTGTGTGGCTGTTTAAGTCTGTATATCTGTGTTTATAAGGCACAGCAGGTGTTTTTGGTTTTCAGGGCAGTCCAGAGGAGACCACTGCAAGGCCGGGGTGTCGAAGGGAGGCGTGGCCAGCGTGCACGGCTTTGGGGCAGTCTGGCGTCAGGACACGCCCATTCTCCCCCACACTTCCTGTGATGGACAGTCGGGCCTTGTTGCGCATGGCTTCAGAAAACGACAGCTACACAAGAAGAGATGGAGGAGAGGAGGGAGAAAAGGGCGACAATGCACAGGGTGAGGGAGGGGAGGCAGAGTGGAGATTCTGTATGAAAACACTCATAGATGTGGAAATATACAATAAATGCAACTGCTTGCATTCACGCACATGCTCATGAATGCATGTGCTCTCACACACACTCACACATCCATGTGGCAGTGCACACACACAAGCACACACACATCAGTAACATTCAGATAGGTGAGGGTTCTCTCAGGGTGCGATCACACCAAAGGTTCTTTGGATATTCACTGTAGTTGAAAAGTTTACTTTTGTGCATTTTTATGTTTTGGTTACCAATCATGTCATAAAATTCGATTTTTCAGCTGTAGAGCCGAGCAACTCTGAACAAACCTGATTCAAGTGACCATAACGAAATCACTCTGCCTAAATTTGCCCTTCTCTGATGTTCCTACCAAGCACAAAATCATGCAGAAATAGCAGAACATGAACAGCAGTCCAGACTGTAGTTTGTATTTATTAATTATATAAGCTTTCCAGCAGTAAACATCCATCCATGCCCATAAAACTGTATGGAACAAAGGCTGGGCTACAAAAAAGCTTGTATGTTTTGGGATTATTTCCTGTCATTGAAACTCTTTACAAATGTTTCGGTGGAGTTAGAGTAAGCGTAAATGCTGAACCCAAACACGCTTGGTGTGAACGCGCCCTAAAACACACATTCACATCTCACAAACTGTCAGGCTATCAAATACTGTGCAAACACTTACATTGTTTTAATTAAGGCAGAAAGGAACTAAAAAGCAGGCAACAATCAACAGAGACGACATACAGAGTCGACAAAGTAGGTATAAGGTTGTAGACATCTGCATTTCATAGGTGACCATGCATTTCTGGGGTCTGGAGTCATCAATAATCCCAAAAAGATAAGGTGAGGATTTGAGAGGATAGGATTTGGAAGGTGAGGATTTTGGAAAGACAAAAGGAAGACATAAAGGAGTGACTTTCTTTCCAGGTTTCAGATTTATAGAGAGGGATCGACTGGCTATACCGCTCAGAGAAGGACGACACTTCACAGGAACAGGCTACTCCGTGAGGTTTCAGTAAAGTTTGCATTGTTAGTCTGTTAAAAACCTTGCATCTCTGGAATTTTCAGATCGACACAACAATGCATTTTTTGTTCCCAGATTACATGGGTTTGCATAGGTTTTGTTGGTGCCAAGTATCCAAACCTGAATAACAGGGCTTTCACACAGAGATAGTGATATTCATATTCGCATGCCTGTGAGGCTCACATCTGTACAAAAAAAAATGCTTGGAAAGGAAACATGGCTGGATGCTGTGGTTTGGCATCCGTGAGCTCAATTACCTCCTCACTTTTTGAAATACAACAATTTGAGTCTCTGCTTGAAAACTGCTCACTGGCCTTTATAAAAGCAAATTCTTCAGACTGATTTCGGCTGCATGAGTTATCATCAAATACCTCTGATACAGTGATACTCAACTCACAGCCCACGGGCCAAACTGGCCGCTGTTGCTGAGGGGCCCGGCGACCATTTTCTGATTCACAATGGAAAGAAATTTATTCACACTGGGATTATTTTTTTAATATTTATATCAATGATTAATGTTCAGCAGTGTCCCATTGGTGTCACTGCATATCAGTGATGTGTGCAGTGAGCAAAAATGGTGACACAAAACCAGAAATGACCATAATTCTGATCCCATAACTGTGTATTTCACTCTGTTGCTGGTATGTTTTTTGGATTTATGAATCATTCCAACATTTGAGTGGAAGAGATTAAACAGTTTCCAGCTATATGTTTAATGTTATATAAATTCAAATGTAACCAAAGCATTTAAAACTAAAATGCCACTGCTGTTAAATGCAGTTAAATATGTGATTTTTCTGTTATGTAGGCCAACTGTCCATAAGCTGTCCAAATTCATTTAGTTATTAAGTCAGTTCATTTGAAAATAAAGAATTGCAAAGAAAGTTATGCAAAGAGTTATGGGCTTTTTTTAAAAATGTTTATTCATTGCATCTGATAAATAATGTTAATGTTTGTTTATTAACTGGCCCCTGGGCTCCAGTCATTTTGCCAAAGTGGCCCCCAGGAGAAGCAAGTTGAGTATTCCTGCAGTATTTGGGTCTGTGGCTGAGAGAGAAGAGAGGAGAGATTTGTCTCTCTCTCCCCTCTTTTAATGTGAGCCGTCATGTTGATGTACAGCTCAACTGAAAGCCTAATAAAAGATGGAACAAGTGACTCTAAAAGTACCCAGGATGATTTTCAGGGGATCAGTGAACACCTTCTGATCACAACTGGCCATGAAACAGGAACATAAAACTCATTAGAACGATCGAGTTTGGACAAAGTGCAAGTAGATCCAGAGTGGACAACTAGCGTGGCATCAAAGGGTAGAGTCCAAACCATGAAATAAAATTAAATCGCTAGTTTTGAAAACTGAATATTTTAATATGTTCTGCATCCTGGGTACTTGCACTGACACTGCTGATTTCCCCACTAATTTGGCCTGAACATGCCTATGAAAAGTTTACAGGCAGGTCATCAAAATGAAATTCCAATGTTTCCTTTCATTTCATTTCAGTTAACTGCTCTTCTACATACGTAAATAAGTAGTCATTTTTAAAAGCACCGCTAAGTAGCCTTTCTGTATGAAGTGTTTGCTTGGTCAGTTATTCCTCCACAGAAAGTGACTGGGCTCTTTGGAAGTTGTCGGGGTGGATTTAAGGTGCCAAAGTGTTTCCTGATTGGGCCCTCCAAGGCAGGGGTGCACAACTCCTGCTGACAGATGAAATATAGGGGAATATGGACGGGGAGTAGTGCCAGCAATTAGCTGACAGAGCTGGCGAAAAGGTCAGTGGTGATTGAGTTTCCCCTCATCCCTTTGTTACACCTGCTACTTGCTCCTCACAACTTGCCTGGTACAAGTGAACAACAATGTGCAGACAAGATAACACCAATCAAGCCGCATTTTATGTACCCTCAAGTGTGACTGGTCAAATAAATTGAGAAAACAGTTCCAGTCCTCAGTCCTGCTTGGCTGAGTTACATCTGGAGCTATTGTAAAATACCCAACAAGTACAGACAGCATTATCAATTGTCAACACTATGTTTAGCCACTGTTAAATAGTTATATTGTTTGGCTGAAAATGACGTTTTGTCATTGGAGTAAACCCCTTTTTCATGGTGTGAAGAGAATGGGAAAGAAGTCTCCCTCCTTTTTCATTTGTTTTCTTAACCTCACATCTATTTCATAAGGTACATTATCTTGAGTGGAAAGAATGAGCCAGACTGACTTTAAGATCAGATCCAGCAAAAACCTTGCTCAGGCAGTTGAAAACCCAGAATCACTCTGACGGTGCAATTGGTTCAGTGTGTCCTAGCCTCAAGAGGTATTGTACAAACACTAGATTTTGTGCTTTGACAATAATTTCAGCCAGCCTCTCTCTTGCATTGTGAGAGTGGTACAGGGGTCACTGAGAAAGGTCTTGTTACATTATTGAGAATTACTGAGAGAGGCTGTGCTTACACTGACATTAAGAATATCAGTCATTTTTCTTTAGTAGACATTTGTCACCTTGCAGGTGAAAATGTTTCATAAAGCCCTTTCACTTACCCCTAAAAAGTAAAAATCGACAGTACATGCACAAGCTGCTCTTCAGTTCACAGCTACGTGGAGTGGGACTCATTGTTTTTAATGATGAAGACTAAAAGACTGTTAGACTCTCAGGTAAATGAAGTATAGCATTTTTACATTGTAGCAGCTTGGCGACAGGAAATAATGTCACATCTTAAAATATAACCTCAGCTAATGTTTTTCAGGCTATGAGGTACTTCTTTGAGAGATTAAGTTGAACCTTCTTGTGATGAACACTAAAACTGACACACCAGGAAATGCCTTTTCTATCCACTCACTTGTGGACGACACAGAAAAGTGTACCAAAGGGCAGTGGGGTAATCTCTGAAGATGGAGTTGTGCATCCCCGCTCTATTTTTATTTTTTTATTCAATCTTACCTAGGGGGTACAATGCAGGTGCCTAGTCAAGTCATCAGCCAAGAACATCACCATCACTATCATCATCATCATCATCATCATCATCATCATCATCATCATCATCTGCAGCCAAAGACGATGGAACCAAATCTGTAGTCACACAAAGCTAAAACCCCCAATCTGGTCCGGGGTGCTAAGTGCTACGTAATGAAACATAACAGCCATAACAGAACACAGAGCAAATCAAAACCCTAAGAAAATATTAGGCCAATAATAAACAAAACTGCAAAAAATAAGAAACATACTTAGATTTCACCATGGGGAAAAAAAAACATGAAGAATTATGTTGGTTCCACAATGCTTGACCACATCCTCATCACCACATTAACAACGACACGGTTGCGTGGGGCTGCTGCAACAACATCTGTATCGACAATACAGTAATCTACAGCACCACCACCATGATCAACACCACCATTACCCCACCTATATGGGAGCCTCTAAATCCTACCCCTATATCTTGACCCCCTC
>OMLB01055589.1:9535-20948 GCA_900302555.1 Myripristis jacobus
AAATTAATGCATCATTTTTTTGTTGGCATGGATGTTCAGCAGTATTTCCACTAGGGGGCAGCTCTGAGTCAGACGTTTCTGACAACAACAAACACGGCGACAGTGGAGGAGGTCGTAATAGTGGACCTGCTGTACAAGTGGTGCGCAAAAGTGGAGGCAGTGCTCTAGACAGCGGTGATCTGTGTGGTGCTTAGACATCAGTGGTACGGCTGCGTTTTGTCCGTATCTGTACGCTTTGCAAAAACATACGGACTCAGAAGGCTCGGTAGGTATGTGTATTTAACGTTGAGCGCAAATGAGCCTGAAATTACCAGATCAACTTATTCACAACCTGACTGAACCCTAACTCCACGTCCTTTTAGTCCTCAGCCACCTCATACATGTTTCCGACAGCATCTCAGTCAGGAAACGTGGATATTAGGTCTTCAAGTCTCTCCCCATCCCCCAGCATGCTCTGTAAACACTTGACTGTATGTTTCATTTAGCCTGTTGCCTCCATCTAAAGTGTAAATCCAGTTGGACAACTCGACGCAGCCCTGTGCCAAACAAACTGGCAGAGAACTTGTGAGACCAGCGTCGTCAGGATTAAGTGAATAAATGATGCCCAGTCTTAATGGGATCACAAAACATATAGTGTAGTAAAAGCATATTACAACTGGTGGTTGTTATATCTGTGTATGGGCTTGAAAAAAGAATTTGCATAGTCATTAGTTACATAAGTGGAAAGTTCAAAACAGTCAACACATCATTTTAGTTTTCAAGCAGCCGATGTTAAGGACCCCCTCTGATGAAAATCAAGTTTTTAACCTTGTTAGCATGCCCATGTGGAGTTTTCCATGAGCTACAAGACTAGACATATCAGGAGTGAAATAAGCAGTCAACAGTCATTTCAACTGACTTTTTCCTCCATTTGCATATTCATAAATCCACACAGTCCTAACGAGGGCAAAATGTAGAGTTAGATCTAAGCCGTTTTAAGGCATTAAGGGATGTTTTTTTCATGGGGAAAAAAAACCTTCCAGATATTTAAAATTTATGAACAGATATGATTTTTTCAGGGGTTTAATAAATGGTTGGAGCAGGACTTTAAATAATAACTTTTAGTCTTTCTCTGTGTGATGTGCAGCGCCGACCAGATGTATTAGAGCAGCCTCATTCTTCAGCAGAAGTCCCACTGGTGCGAGAGACGGAGGAAAAAAGACTATTTCTCACATCAGGTCCCAGTCTGCTCACTTTTATGTATAATGTCTGACTGAAAGTGTTTGTTTACATGTGCGCTTTAACTTCCCAAATGTTAAAATTATGACTGAGGCAATAAAGTTTGCTGAAATGACGTTGGTGAGGAGTGGGGTACTCCAAGCAGAAACACAAGATCACATTTTATATTTTGTATTTTTCTTACCCAGTTTCCCCTCGGGGATCAATAAAGCATTTCTGATTCAGATTGTAATTTGGTCATTGCACATACTGGATGGAGATATTTAGGCCATTTTAACTTTCTGATGTGGATGCCTTTGACAAGTGCTCTGAATCCTGATGCGGTTTATGATGAACCATGACTACAGACCGGGGCTTAAATGCTGCCAGATGTTTGGTCGTAACTCTGCTGCCAAGAACTATAAACTCCCCTCACTAATGTGTTTGAGCTTTGACGTCAGGCAGAGAATTAGCAGTGTCTTAGTCCTCGAGACTGTTGACTGTGTTTTCATCACTGAGGCGATGACCTAGACTTGTGTCTTCCATAAAAATATAGAGGGTCCGGCGAATGGATTTGTTGTGGTTGCTACTCGTTTGGTCTATAAATGACCTTCTGTCTGTGTGTGTGACATTCAGTTCAAGTTGTGAAGATCCCCTCCACCTTGTTTTGCCATATTTATTCTGTCTTAGGACATTAGCATGGGTTAGGATAATCCCCAGCTCACCGAGCCTTTCAAAGACTTTCAAACCCATTTATGCAAACACACTCATGCAGTACAAAAAGGCCAAAAGATGACCGTGAACAGCGCAGGCACGGTGATGTTGCAGTCCTGTGAGAGTGCACAGGAAGCTGAACAACAATGGCGTTGTACCTTCCAAGTCCTTCCTCGGGGAGTTTAACGACAAAGTCTTATGTTCCTCTGGGGAACCCTTCCACAGCATCGAGATCTGACGACGTTCAATCACGATGAAATTTTTATTCACAGGGGACATATTGTATACGACACGGATACAGCTCCATATAATGTCCAAAAGAGAGTAACCAATGCTGCCTCTGCAAAGACTGAAGATTACCACATGCCATATGCCAAATGCTAGCACTTTGTCAGTAATTTCTTTTATCACAAGTTTGTCTATTTTATTACAAGTTTAAATTCCTCTACAAGATTCTCATGCAGCACACGTTGCATGAAACACAACTGAATTTTTAGCATGATTATATTACACTATACTGAGAAGACACTAAGATCATGTAAACCTAATGAAAACAACAGTAAGATTATTTCAAACAAGAGAATTAATCCCTTATCTGAATTCATCTTATGAAGGTCATTTGTAGACCTACGGTAACTTACGTATAGCCTTACCTGCAGTGGGCCTCATTTCAACTGGTATTTTACGTATTATAAGTTAGATGACAAATTGTTGTGGCATAAATGACAGTTTGTTAGTGCCATTCCTGTAAAAGTGCCAGTACAGTAACATTGTGCACTGGCCGTGTTTCAGTGTGATGCTTCAGTGATGATTGGAAATGATATCAGAACTAGAGTGGAAACAACAGTCGCCAGTGCTTAGTCAGAGAACATCGCAATTACTGTTTATTTCTTTCTTTTTGTTTTGTTTTGTTTTGTTTTTTACCTGGAGTGTATTTTTCCATCATCCGCTGCAGAAATATAAAAACATGACCAAGCACAAGAAAACACACCATATGCTGCATAATTGAAAATAACGTTTAATCATTTCTATTGTTTTTTTTCTTACTTTCCTATCAACTGTTACGTCACCGTGTTGTTGGTCAGCAGTCAGGACCAGAGCGGCATATCTCAAAGTCTACTTGTTTTTTTGTTTGTTTGTTTGTTTTTTAACAATGCCATGAAATTTATTGACGACATTTATTCATTTTGGCAAGATGATGAAAGCTGGTAATTTGGTTCATCCCATGACTTTCCCTCTAGCGCCACCAGCAGGCCTTGAGTTCCCTGGTGAGAAATTTCTGAAAACATCAAAAAAGTAGCCCCGTTTTGCCGTCTTGCTTTACTGCTCCACCAAGCTGCTTTACAGCCTCGCCGCCCTCTTGTGTTCGCTGAAATATCGTGAACCGCCTTCACTGTCTGAGTGTCGGCAGCCTTGGTTTCATCCAAGCCGTTGCAGATGGTTATCAGGTTTGTGGCATTTTCTCTCTCTTGGGACGTGCAAAGGCAAAAACAGTTTAATGAAGTCTGAGATATCAACTTTTCTTATATATATAACTATGTGGGCTAGGTATTTTTGTGACTGTTTTCTCATTCCTCCCCACATTTTATGAGATTTTTTTTCCCAACCATTGCTGTTTGTTTATATATCACACTGAGAGGCACTTTCATTATTTACAAATGCTTTTGTTTCTTTGTGGCTTGGCTGTATTTGTAATTAAAAAAAATAGGCAGTTGTGCAGAGAGGGCCTGTAGTATTCTCTTTTCAATATTGTGGAATATGAAAAATAAATCACAGTGGCCAGCCCAGGGAGAATAAAAAGCAACCCATTACAAGGAAATGGTGCAATCATACATTTCTGATGGGATGTTGGTTGTGAGTGATGCTACCACAGGTCCTTCTGAACTGCCTCTGGCTATCCATTTTAAATGGACTGAGACAGCAGATCCAACAATATTTCTAACAATTACATTATAGAACTACATACGTCAGACGCCTGGGATTCTTATACAAACCACTAAATGAAAAAAACAACACTGGATTAAATGTCAGAGTTGAGAGACAAAAGCCTAATAATTGCTCAATAGTTTAAATAGCTTAATAGATTAAAATCATTAGTTTAGGCTGTAGGCTGTAATTTCTGCTGCTGTACAGGACTAAAACTATTAATTCTTATCAAGTTAGACCAAGACCTTCTCTGAACATTTAAAATCAGTCATTTCACTCGATCACATTCACTGCTGTTGGCGAATAATTTGAAAGCAGACAGCGAGCAAAAGTAGTTGGAGGGAGCTTTACACATAAAGGCAAGTCACCGGGACAAATTACTGGGACAAAGATGCATGATTTGCAAGGTGAGAGCTATCAGTCTATGAAAAGGTGTTTAAGTACCCGCTGGTTTCCTTGTTTTGTGAGATTTAACTCACTTCCTTGGTTGTTTCGACCCTGAATCATAACGTCCTCAACTCAGTGAATCAGCAGTGGCGGCCGATCACTCCTTTGGCATGTTCCAGTTCAGAAGAGGCTTTCTGCATCCCTCTTCCCATGGGATTGCTAGTCCAGTCAGGATGATTTTGGTGATATGATGTGGTCTTGCTTTCACAAAACCACATCTGAGCTCAACGTTGCTTGGATGACCTGGAGACTTAATATGCATCTTTCCCCCACTCTGTCATCTCCTATGGTTATACCATCTGTAACGACCTGTTCTTGGTCTGAAGATCATGTCTTCTCCACTTTTCTGATGAGCTAGACTGGTGGTACTGGTCTCTCCCATGTGTGGCATTTACTTTGCCTCTCCTGCTTCAAAACGTTAGCCAGAGCCACAAGGAGCTTCGAAGTGATGTCATCTGTATCTCCCCTGGGCGAATGCTGTCTTACACCCCATCAATGTGTGTGCCAATGTGCTTCTTCCCCCATTTTCATCTTCCTTCCTTCCTCAGACCTGCAGTTTTGTTGATGTTGAGAGGGTAAAGTGACTGGAGCAGTAGATAAATGCAGAAAAGCTCTGGTCTTAAAAGGTCGGACCATGTGATCTTCCTGTTTGGGAGGCCCTACTTCATCCAGGCTCCTTGCCCTCCAAATTCTACCGTTCCCTGTGGTCCTCTACCTTCCTTGGCCCTGCCTCTAGATGCCACACATTAAGATCGTGTCTTTTCTCTGTGCTGAATCCACTTTCCCACACTGCTGGAAGTGGGAGGTTCCCAGGAGGTTCGACCAGTTATTAAATCCAGGGATCACTTACTTTTTCCAGCAGCTCTGTGAATGATTAATGGCTGTGTTCAGTAAACACGAAATATTATAATTGTTTTGCGTGGTATTAGGTTAAGCACATTGTGTTTGTCTATACTTGCAGCATAAATGCAGAACAGATCACATTTTATGACCAATTCATGCAGAAAACGAGGTAATTTCAAAGGGTTATCATACTTTCTCGTGCCACTGTAGTGTTGCTGAAAACGCTACACACACGTGAAGCGTGCTATGTGATCCTGACTCACCACCATAACACACACAGAGCTGTGCCAGGGGTTTATAAAAGAGTGAAACAACAATGCAATGCATGGACATGTGGAGCCACCAAATTATACACTATGATTATATGTTATCATATATCTGAGGAGTGGATACTGGTTTAACGAGTTTTACAGATGAGAGAATTGCTCCAGAGAGACCCTCTTGGTAACAGTTAGTGCAGAATTACAGAAAACTGCAGTGGAGGACTGAGTAAGGACCCCGAGGAGGCCATCATATAACTGACTATGTGTCTAACATGGCCGTTGAGGCTCACTTGATGATGGATGTTGCATTTTAAATGTTACACACACACCCATAATCTGGCTTTCCAGTGTGCGCTGTAGCTGTCAACGGCTGAACTTGCCGGGAAGAGCGCAGTGCATAACGAGCTCTCTCAGACACCACAGCACCACAGCCGGCAGTGCACGGCAACAGAAACAAAAGCCTCTACAGTTGCTTGAGCACGAACTGATGGCTGACGTTGTTACAAGATGGAAAAGTGTGTAAGACATGCTGCAGAGAATCCTGGAGCAGCCAGCCAGCCATCTGTGCAGCCCTCCTTTCGGGGTGAGGTGAAGAAGATGGAGAGAGAGGTCGGCACACTCCACCAGTCAGACATAACATCTGCTGAGGAAGTTGTAGACATCGTGACATCAAAGTGTAGCCACATTCAACACCATCAGAGGAGAGCATCCCGCAAAAAATATCAGCTGTGGCACCACACTATGCCCAGCGGATTAATTATCTACTAAAGAGGCTTGGTAACTCTACCATGACATGAGAAATCAAATCTGACATATGCCTTGGCCTTAATAGGAGGTACTGGGACCAGAAAGAAACCTCTTTTTGTCTTTTTTATAGAACCAAAGCTTAGTTCACCCTTAGAGAAAAGCTTGTGCCTGTGGTGACATCCATCTGCTGGTGCACAGCTGACCTTTAATTCAACCCCAAAACAATATGCACTGGAATTTATTACTGCAATTATAGCATGGTTAATAATTACCTTGCGTGACAACTAACTGCCTCTCTTTATTTTTTATTCTGTTGTTCTTTGCACATAAAGATTGAAAGGCATTCCCATGACCACGATGTGTATTTTTCAAGGAGCATTTAATTTACTGCCATAGTAGGTACACAAATACTGAGACTGTGCTGCAGGTTTACGCATCTTCAAGGTAGACAGCATAAATACTTAAATTTAAAACATTAATAGGTTAAAGAGCACAAATCCCCACAACAACAAGACTTGAATATCTATCGCTGAGACCGGCAACATTAAAATTAAACAGAAAAAAATCCTTTTTGTTTGCAGTTAATTTTGTTAATACAAATACTGTACAAAATCATTTTCCTTCCCCTTAGCTAGAATATGATCAGACTGCTGTGTTTAAAGCAAAGTGCCACTAAAGGCAAGAAAAAAACAACAACAAAAAAAAAATCCCAACAAAACTGGGAATCAGCTTTTGAATATCATCATAGTTGTTGCTGGAAAAAAAAGAAAAAAAAATCATTAGGTGGTTGGCATGTTGCTCCAAAAAGTCATTTGGATTTCATTTAACTTGAAAAACATTACCTGTGCGATCATGGTTTCTGCAGCATATTTCTGTAATTTAATATCCAGCCTTGGGCCAGAAATGGCAACAGAGTAAAAGAGCACAAAGCACAGGAAAGATTCAAGCGGGGTCGTGCTTATTTTGCCTTTATAATGACGAGTGTGTCACATACGGCGCTGCGAGTTCGCTACAGGAATTAAAGCTGCAGCTGTGGTGAGAAGTCTCTGCTCAGAGGGCCAGCGAGGGGCTTCTGTTTGACATTTTAAAGGCGGAGATGTGCAGCAGCAGAGAGACTCAACACGCGCCACTACACACTGCTAGTAAAAGTGTTAATTAGAGAGTTCGTCACCATTGTTAGATTTTCTGAAGGTTTGGCCTTAATATATAGATTTATCATAGACAAACTGTCTCATCTTATAATTTACAGGGGAGAATCCCTTTATTTTTCCGCTCAACTAACTTCTTATTAGTTCTCACATCTCAGACTATGGATGGGAGGATCAAGGGCCAAAGAGCACTCAAATTAAGACTGCTTAGAGTACTGCAGGGCCATAATTGATGTTAATTTTGATGAATTAGGTCCATGAGGTCTTTACAGAAGCCAGCTGGGAAATTCATTTACAGATGGCTAAAGAGGCTTCTTTAAAGCCACCATCCTTAATTTGCTCATTATTTACTGAGACTGACACCGGAGATGATCTCAGGAGTCAGGCTGACTCAACAATGAGAGGGGGAGGAGGAGGCTGGGGGAGGAAGAACAGAGGAATGAGGGGTGGCGGGTGATGAAGATGATGATGAATAATAAATGGAAGGGTTGTAAAGATTTTCTAACAAAAGATGTGTGTAGGCTGTCTGTAGAAAACAAAATAATCATCCAAACATTCGTTGCAATTAAAACCGAGAAACAATTTAATGAACTTAATTAAAGCCCCGAGAAACATGCTTATAAAAAATGTCCAGTGCATCCTGGCAGGAAGAGCTATCTGTGTAATTTCACAGTCTTGTGTTTACTGTTACAAAATGCAAAATGCTGGTGCCCTGCGGGAGCTGGACACACATAACACATAAACCCGCTCAGACAAGACACGGTGGTTGCAGCGTTTGCACAGAACTGAATCTGCATCTGTAAATAGTTATTGTTTCAAGAAAGATTAGGAGGGCAAAGCGGTTAATGCGCAGTGTCACTACCAAAAATACCATAAAATACCTCATCTGTTATAATAGTCCCTTTTTATCTCCTGTTTGCTT
Source organism: Myripristis jacobus (assembly GCA_900302555.1). NCBI lineage: Eukaryota > Metazoa > Chordata > Actinopteri > Holocentriformes > Holocentridae > Myripristis > Myripristis jacobus. The sequence goes on from OMLB01055589.1 coordinate 17,743, forward strand.
GCATTTGCGTGCAATATGTTTTTCAGTGTTTTACTGTTATCTTATTATTGCTTTTTATTATTTCATGTAGTTCACCACCACTTATCCCCCTATTGCACACACTTTGGTTTTTCATGGAAAATTCTGTTTTACTCATTCCATCATTTTTGGGACTTGTGATGATATGTATTTTTTTTTTTTTTGTAGGGCATCTGCAAGCACTCCAAATTATTTTGTTGACTAAAGGCAACGTTGTGCGATAAGGGTACCAAAACAAGTCGGGAAATTAAATATTTCCATTTATTTAATGAAAAAGGTGGTAATGATATGTTTTGTTTGTTTGTTTTTTGTTAATAAACCTTCTCAGAACATATCTAATTTTTGCTGTCCAGTTGACTGTCCTCACTAACGGAATGCATCTAACGGCCCAGCCAGGCTTCATTATTCAAAAAAAAAAAAAAAAAAAAAAAAGTGTTGCATGTCTGTGGAGATTCATGGTGAGCTTGAAGATTTCCTGAGGTAACTGGACTTGCTAGAGTTCTTGAAGACACTTCGCCTCTCATCCAAGAAGCTTCTTCAGGTCTAACTGGTTAGTGGGGAGTCCCAGATGTTTATCCCTTGTAAGGCTGTTGAGGGGTTAATGGCCCATTAGGCCCCTCCTCACTTAGGTGAGCTGTACAGGTCACCTGATAAAGGTGTGAGTGGGTGTCTTTAGGTCGTTAGGAGTCGCATGGATCGATCGGTCGGTTGGTGGTTCACTCCCGACGAAGCCTCTTGGTTGAAAGGTGAAGCGTACTCTGAAAAGTAGCCCTAGCTGCACAACATTGCCCAGTCACCGATGAATGACCTTTTACTAACATGCAGCAAAACAAAAACAAACATGTATACATTATGCATCTTCAAAGGTTCATGCACATTCATATATACATATTATAGTTAATACAGGACAGTTATATAGTACAGTCATTATCATTATTTCAGATAAATAGTGCTGTTTATCCGAGCTCTCCACGACACTGTGTGCTCTTTCCACTCTGTCTCCTGACTGGAGGTCTCGCCCCCACAGCACCTTATTGGGCTGTTCTCAAACATGTCATTAAACATTACTATGTGTAGAAATTAAAATATTATTTGCAGCTGCGGGGGAGAAAAAGGCTTTCTGTGCAGTAGAGAGTGACAATGTGTGCCTGAGAGTCCTGACCTGAGTCCAAGTATGCGCAGGTTCAAATGGGCACATAGAGTCTGCAGAAATAATTTTGATAAAACTCATACTGATGACAAAAAGATCTCATTATTATGCTCTCTACCTCATAATTATGAGAAAACTTGTGGTGATTCTGAGAAAAAAATTATATTTAGGAGTGATTGTAAAGGTTGTACTTAATATAGTTCTGTGGTCTGAAAATATGCATACTTGCATTTTATTTTAGGTATTTCAAAACCAGCCATGGGAGAGTTGTATTTATTTATTTATTTATGGGTTGCCTGCAGATTGTTTTCCTTAAGTAATTTCTTAAAGTGAAAATACTGCATTCAGTCATTATTGGCTACATGTCAATACAATAATGCCAAAAATGTTAATATATTGAGTAAGGCAGCAGACTTTTAAGGGGTTTACATTGTGTAAGCCGACAACTCCCGATAATAATTTGGACTGAAATAACCTGCCTCTTTCAGTTTCCAGAGACAACTGGAAACTGGAGTTTTCTTAAAAACACTTTTTTTCCTGTCCCTCCACTGTGAAAATAAACTGCAACAGTTTCCGCTCTGTCACAGCATGTTGCTTGTCGTAGCCCTAGGCCTTTCTCTGTTGTCATTAAAAACGCCGAGCTTCAGGCGCTACAATCCGGCGTTTGTGGGTGGAGATATGGAGCAAGTATTGGGGATACTTTGCACTGTATAAACTTGAAAGCTGAGAGGGAAATGTGTACAGCCAGCTAGTCAAGTGTGTTCAAAAACAAAGAAGTTTGTCTACTTTTGCAAAAGCCCAGTGCTGGTTACATGCAATTTAATCAAAGTATGCACAGTATTGATGCATGGGTAATTGTTCAGTGCTTTGCAAACGGGCACCGCATCCCTCTAATTGGAGGCCACTCTGTTAGAAGAAAGCGTTTCAAAACACCTTTCATGTGACTTTGAGACAACACAAGGACCGCACTGAAGCCCCTCTGACTCTTTAAAGGTAGTGTGTGGATGGTGTTCAAGATAAAACGCCAACTTTGGTTTTCGGAGGCATTCCAGCACACAATATTTCTGTCCTGAAACACCAAACATGGTCAGTGAGAACATATATGAGAGTATTGAGTACGGAGTCATTTTTAAATGTTTTAATATGAGCCCTGTCTCCTAAAAATGATGTTTTCAAACACCTCAACTGCATTCTCAATTAAGTTTCTATGGGAACGTATTTTGTAACTGGATTATGTTTGTTTGTAACGTATCACATGAGCTTTTGTGACCCAAGCTTGAGTCTAGCACGAAGCAAAGTGGTGTTCATTTGTTGGAAACGTACATACCTGACGCCACCGTAAAGTGTTTTTTAAGCCTAAACCTAACTTCTCTCTAACCATAACCAAGTGCTTTTGGTGGCCAAAGGTAAGAAAACGTGATAAGCTGCTGCTCGATATACAAGACATGTCGATTAGAAACGTGTTTGCGATATGGTAAAAACAAACGTAATCCAAGACAAAATAGGCTTTGCCCCAAACATAATTAAGAATGCAGTTTAGTTGGAAATTGATGTTTAAAAACTCAAAGGTACCTTTCCTGTTTTGTTTTGTTTTTTTTGCACAATGATATGTTACAGTAAATGCAAAATGTCACGAGTCTGATGGCTTGAACCCTGTGTTTACTGCGTGGCATTATCTGAGTGTTAATGATTCTGCGACGCTAAAACCTGGAATTACAACAAAAATCCAACAAACCAATTCAATTTTTTTCCCCCACTTTTTAAAAATTGTATCGTAAAGTCATGAAAATCAAACATGTCATAAGGTTACAAAGTCAAAGGGTGTCCAGGTTGAAGTTTGTTGAAAACAAAACAAAAAAATCATGAACTGGAACACCTACTGTATATTTTAATTAGTGCATTCCAGTCATCAGATCATCTTTGATATCAAATGTTAGATAAAGGTAAACCTGACAGAATGAACTGTTTAAAAAAAATAGTGCTTCTTATAAATAGGGCTCTTTAATAATTCTCCCAGTGTCACGATAACTCCTCCAGC
>OMLB01055590.1:0-12318 GCA_900302555.1 Myripristis jacobus
GCAAAAATGAATGTGAAAACTCCATTGACGTAACGACAGTCTTAGTCACTTTCCACTCAATGAGATGCAAGGCTACTCTGTATTCAATACTCTACCTACTCGAAAATTTAGCAAACGCCGATGGTTCAAAGTCCGGCGTTTTTAGTTGTAACAAACATTTGTGTGTGAGCTTGTTGCCTGGGGAGCGGAGGCGGACTGTGGGCAGAGTCATCGTCTTCATGACATCATGAAGTAACGGAAGTGCAATCCGCTCGTTTTACAGGGAGAGTTTCAAAAAACGGGCTGTGTGCACTTGTCCATTTATCGTAGGTTTAATGCATGGGACAGTATTTATGTGGCCCCAAGACCTTCCCTATCACGCAAAAACAACCAAAACTGCATTTTTCATGCCATGGGACCTTTAAGATTTTTTTTTTTCTTGTCTTGTATTCAGACTTTAAGTTTAATATTAGAAATAAATAACATGACGTGAGTGTGTTTCACTTTATTGGCAGAATAAAAACACTGAGTGAGACTATTGTCACATCATACTTTTTTCTAAAGTGACCATGTTGTTTTAGGAGTTTCCCTTGTGCCATCATTATTATTAGTCACTCTCATGACTTAAATGTCCTTTCCCGCATAATAATCTGGAAAAGTATCATTTCGTGGACCAAATTGTGCATTTGGTCCACACTGGCATAAGTTCTAATGGCATGAGCAGGGACTGAAGCCATAACTCTGAGTTTACAGGCCTGCTTCCACTCCTACCTTGGCCAGTTTGTATTTGGTATTCACAAGCTTGGATTCTGTTGGATTACCGTTTAAAAAGCAGTTTATTTACAGATAAAACAAGACCCAGAAATCTATTTACTCGCCTCTGTCATCTTTGGCGATTCGTCCGGCTCGCACGTGTCTCTGTTGCGGCTCTTTCCAGCGTCCGCAGTTCCCTTGGGCCAGCCTGTCGCACCTGTGTCCTGACTGCCTTTTTATTTGTCAGTCTCCAATTATGACATGATTACTAACTAGCAGCAGGTGCGCTGCTATCAGGTAAGTGAGGTCCTCCACACACACCCACACACACACACACACACAAGAGAGACTTATAATAATGAAAGAAAACACTCAAATAAACCCACTGCAAATAAGCCACAGCTAAAGAGAAAATATGGTGCAAAACGACAAACACACTAGTCTCTCCTGGTCACTCTGTTACACAAACATTTTCCCTCTGACAATATTGGAGACTTGACCTAAGACACCGTGAAAGCAAATTCTGTGCTCTTTCACTGACTGTTGATCTCCTTGCAAATTAGTCTAATACCATCCCTGTGGAAGAAAGATTTTTCTACTTTCCTTGAGCAGTGATTGTGAAGACCAATCACTAGAGGATGTTTATCTTGCCTCTGAGTGACTGCTCACTATGTTCTCTCTCAACCCTGCCTTAACAGTAACTATGGCTGCATTTTAAACGCATTTTAAAATCCTAACCAGTTTTGAAAACACACAGTCACAGACAAAATGGATTTCACAGTTTGTTTTTTTCCTCAGTCATACATATGCTTATCGCAGATGACTAAGCAGTATATGACTGAGCTGATCCTGTTGACTGATCATTGACATCAGGTCCTTTAATCACAGGAACATATGCAATCCAGTGTGCATTATCAAAAATTAATGTGCAATATATAATGCAGCATGTAATGCATCTTAGGTGATGTCCGTAAACTGAACACAGCATATCCATGTTTCAGGCTGATTTAAGCCATCACTTCATACCAAAATATATCAAGTTGACCAAAAAAATATATAAAAACAGAAAAAACTCACTTATGAGGTCACTGGTTCACTGCTGTTTATGACAGTTGGGGTTTTGCTCTTAAGTTTCGACTTGTCACTTTGTGCACATAGAGGAGATTTCCAACAAGTGACCACAACTGACAGAATCTTATTTGTGCAAACTGGACAAATGTATGGCATCTCAATTAAAAACTCCTCTACTGAAACGGGTGTGTGAGTTTGACTGATAAAACAGGTGTATTTTTGCAAGGCTCATGCAGAACAGCTTGATATAAGCCTGTCCATTTTTTGACATGGATACTAATGTATGCTCCTTGGAGTTCCGTGGATCACACATACATTTTAAAGACACAACTGGGAATGGAAAAGACTGTTAATCTACCAGACCAACAGTTTGCTACTTTGTCCATCATGCCTGACAGTGCATAACATATGTTTGATGGTTGAGAAGAACAATCCAGTTATCTTGAATAAAGAAATGTGGAACCTGGAGGAATCTTTTTGGGGTCTGGATGTGAGATAACTGCAGCCGGATGCAACTAAGCCTCGGGCCTGGGAACCAAGTGAGCAAGTATAACCTGTGATAGCTAACGGGAGCTCTACAACACAATCTCAAGTTTTACTTCAGAACAGATCCACCTCTAAAAAAAAAATACATACCATGGCTATCATATTTCAGTGTTACATGCCTTGTTAATGGGACAGGCACAGCGAGAGGCTTGCCACATCAGTTATAATCCAAACCATTAATGGACATATGAAACACCTCTACATGCTCTTCAGTCTCTCTCCTCCAGAAAAAGCCAGAAGCATGGTTTTGTTACCACAGTGGAGCCTCTGCAGTCTGCCAGTAATAATATCTCCAAATTGACAAGGTCCATATGTTTCTTTTTTTTTTCTACTTGCTATGCTTGGCACTGTTTGGCTTTTGTACTCTTTCATCAGAAACCATTTTATGCTTTCTAAGTCATGCATTTAGAGTTGGGGAAGGAATACAGTATTATAATGACTAACGGAAAATTTGATAAAACTGACGTGGACTTAGATACCTGATTGCACACATTTAAAAGTATTAAATGCTCTCAGATTGTATTAAAAAAAAAAAACATTTTTTTTTTTTACATTTTTAACAAATTTTCGTAGTTGGGACAGTGAAACATGTGACAAAATGTTGAGAAGTCACTGATGCAGGCAGGGAAGGAACTAGGGAGAGTGAAGAAGGAAGTTATCCCAGCCAAGAAGGATTTTTGAAGATGACCTCAGTGCTGAGATCTGTTTGCCACATCAGGCTGGAAAGGCAGAGCTAATTACCCATATTTCCTGAAGATGCAGGGGCCCAGGCTGAGCTCTATCGATGTGGTGAACGTTGAACCAGTCCACCCCCGCCATGGAATGGCGTTGAACTGCTGAGTCACATTCCCCGGAGCGGGTGTTGGTGGGAAAGAATTGGGGTAAATACGAAGCTGTGGCACTTCAACATGTGCTGTTGGACTGCTGACTCAGAGTTAAGACTCCCTTGGGTAAGTGTGAGTGTGTGTGTGTGTGGGTGTCGAGGGCAGGATTTGTGATAAAATCCATTCTGGGGGCATTCTGGTGACTTAGTTGCCAAAGGTGCAAAGCATATAACTGCATTTCTCCATTTGTCACATCATTCCCCTTCATCTACCAATTTTCTCTCTTTCTCTGTTGAACTATTTAATAAAGGCAAAAATGCCCCCATCTCCAAATAAATAAATAAATAAATAAATAATACATATTTTATTTCTGAAAAAATCTATACCTATATAATCTCAGCATGCTTGTAGTGACAGTACCAACTCCTCCTATGATGACAGATGATTTGCCAGATTTCCCATAGTTTTGTGGACACTAGAAAGGCTACTAATTCAAACTCTTGTTTAGACAGAGCAGATATGAGGTTGTGCCACACCACGCACAAGAAAGATTGGATGGGGGCAGTTTGACATTGTTTACACAGGTCCTCTCTGGCAGCAGGCCATGTTTTCCTCTGTGTAGACATGTGTCTGGCTTTGTGTTTACGCAGGAGTTAGGGCCTTATACTACCATCCCAGTAAAAACTGTCAAAAATGGAGCATCACACCTTGATATATGGCTCACATGTGGGAAAAATGTTACACTTTAAAGTAGCATTCAGCGTTTGGCCATCAGTGTCCCCTATAATCAGGGTTCACTCATTAAATCAGTTGAGGTCAACAAATGTTTCCTGTTGAGCCTTTCAGGTGTGGAGTTTGAACCTATTTCAGCACACATTTTAAAGATACAATGGGCAATTTATTTGTTCATATAAAGTTTGATTATATTTCCATATGTTCATAAACAGTTGAACATATTGTACCTTAGCAGTTATGAATTGCACAGATGTAAACAAATAGTTCATAACTTCAGAAGCGTGCATGCATTGCATGCCATGCATGGTGGATTGTGCCTTCATGAAGCCAGGGGCAGATCAATGTTTTAAACTATCTGTGTGGGTCATATTTTGGCACTCACTGTACTGTATATTTTCCCTCAACAGTCTGTTCTTTCAATTGTTCACCATAGTGTGGATAAAATTCATCCTTGCAATGCAAAAAAAAAAAAAAAAAAAACCTGATCAAAATTAGGCCAACAGTTACAGTAGCCTCATTTCCATCACATTTAGGAAAATCTGTTGCACTCCTGAGGGAAACATAGCTTTCTACATGTCCCTCAACTACTTGTTGATCATGGCTGAGGAAGGATTAAAGAGACACAGCACTTGGTTGTTCTGTTGCTAGAGTTATCAAACCCTTAGGGGTCTTTAAGGGAGCTGAGGCAACACAGATGTTTGCTAAGTCTGACGTTGTGTTGTGGTTCTACTGTTCTATCCCCTGTACTGCATGGCGTGCCACAGCTTTCAGCCCTTATTTCTTAGAGATAGCCTGTCCTGTGCCTCTTGGGGTCTGTGTCCTTTTGGTGTCAGTGCCTTTACTTCAGTTAATTTTCTTTCAGTGGCTATCATTTAATGAGATTATTTTCCCCACAAAGACCTTGGCTGGTTTTAACTTAGTTTATCATCTTTAAGAACTTCTACTAAACTTCTACCTTACTTACATGATGTTTTGGACTAATGTGGAGCACAATTCATCTTTTACTGTTGAACTGTTCCTTTTAGACATTTTGTTCTGTTGAACCGGGCTCCCAAGGGGCATGTTTTTCATCATCTGCACATTTGCAGTCCCTCTCCTGCCAACTTCCCTTCAAAATGTCTGCTTTGGCTTCACTGTGCGCCATTTTCCAGCAGAGACATGTAGTCAACGTTATTCTCTACAAAACATCATTTACAACAGTATTTTAAAAAAATTATTAGATGGTCGTCGATTCTCAAAGAAAATATGTAACAGCTGCAAATGTGCCTTTCTGTTTTTATAGTTGATACATTACATTTTGAGTGATATGCTCCTGTAGAATCATTTGCAGTTTGGAAATGTTTTCTAATTAGGAGTGTTATGAGGCACAAGGAAAAATTGTTTCTAACACAAGAAACTGATCATACTAATGGCCTCAATCTGATAAACGCTAATAGTTTCAAAATCCTGGCAATGAATAATGAATGTACTGATTGTTATGCTACAACTCATGTCCTAATGAGAAACAATTTGATTTTATTAAAATAGTCTATTGTGTTTATTAGGCATCTGGTGCTCTGTAAGGGAATTAGGCAGAAACAAGGAGCCACCAGCTGTTAGCATGCCAACAGTAATAACAAGCACTTCTAAAATGCTGTAGTACCAGTGGTCTAAAGTCATTTTGTTGATTAATTTAAGTGCAAATATAATGTAGACCCCCTCCAATCCACCTATTGTGGCAAGTGCCTGGTAAAGAAAGAACAAGACAAGGTGCACCTAGTGAAAGCTGTGCCACACAGAATTTACTTTGAATAGTAATGATGTATTTGCCTGTTGATGTACCAGAGATCATGTACCCACCCAAACTTTCCAGGAACTCCCAGGTATTAGTTACACTACTTTTTGTCAAGGCTCCACCCATTTACACCTTATTTACTTAAGGTTTGTGTCCTGGCCATTTGTGTGGTGGACCACCTTGAGTCCTTTAACTCATCCTCACCTATATTTCATAAAGAAAATGCAAAGTGTGATTGTCATGTGTTGTATGTGTTTATGCATATATTCAAAGTGCAATTTGTTAGGGCATAGGTCAATGAATGTGTATTTTCATTTAATTATTAGGCTACAATACTGCAACACAATCACAACATAAATGAATGCACTGATAGTGTTGCTGATTTATACTAGTTACTCAACTGTTACTATCATGGCTGCTGAGATTTCCAGCTTTGAAAATAACCAAGCTGATCCAACCGTTTTGATCTGCTCTGGGGTAAATCCCTCTCCCCCTGCTGCCCAACATACACACATAGCCAGACTGATGTCGGCATTGTGGGGCAGTGACTCTGGTGTTAGGAGGCTAACATACATATATTTCACTTAAACTGTTGAAGACGTGGACTTGTTCACTCAGTTTGTAATAACATTATCATCACAAACTAACAGCATTTATGGAACTAATGACCAGATTTTACATTGGCCTTTCAGGTAAGCAACATACTGTAAGCTGTGTGTAGCTAAGTTGAAGTCACTAAACAAAGCTGCAAAAGAACAAAAAGCCTTATAATTCAGCTTCAACTTTCCATCATAAAACACATTTTTCTGTACTTTGGATTTTCAACTAGTGGCTAACAACTAACACTGGCTTAGTAGAGTATAAGTAATGACACTATCTGTAGGTCAAAATCACATATTGCAGCTTTGTCAACAAGGAGGAGTCAGTCAATCAGTCACTCAGTCCATTGCATCTACACATCTAGAGTTGGGACGCTTACAGCATCGCACAGTTAAAAAAATTTTTTTTTTGACATATCCTGTAATAAGGCCTGACAAAAGTTTTGGACAAACGTAACCTCATACAGAATGAGTGGTTGTGCTGTTTTACTGTAAAGTCACCATTCATTTGTAATGGAACAAATTACAAAGAAACTGAACATTTGGCTGGTCTGAGGTAAAGTCCTTAGTTTGAATGGAGTGAAATAAATCACTGGTGGTCTTCGAGTGTTGCTTCCCTTTGGGAGACCTGTAATCGCTTGACAAACAGCGTTGCCCCTGAGCCACAAGATCTAAGCCACAGGTAAGGCCAAATCAAACATCCTGCATAAGCACTTGAGGAAATCTCTTTACGTTCACATTTAGGAAACATGTACAGATGCTGTTGAGCAGCACTGCAGCTAACTAGGTGTGCAGCATCAGATGTTGGTGTAGTTGAATTTACTACTGTCCTGGAATAATCAAGAACATTATTCACAAATTTATTATCAAAAGAAGAGAACCAATCTGCTATATTGCTACAATACGTTACCTGTCTTCCAGTTTCATAGCAATCTGTTGATAGATGACACACTCTATCAACTTGCCAACACTTTGCCCACACTTTCAAAATAAAGTGTTCACTCTCATCTTATTCATGTATGAACTAGCCTCTGCAGAGGCAAGCTTTCATGCATTAAGCTTAATTTATGCTTGTTTGCTCTACACTGTCAACTGTTGTCTTTCAACAAAAGATACACCACATCCTGCATTTAAACCTTGGTGAAGATGTGTACGATGTTCTGTCATCTCCATAGTAATGAGACACTGAAGGCTTTGTTTGCACCTCTGCAAACATGGCAGCGTCTGATGAAAAAGCTGACCCTAATTGACTGTTTTCAAAGAAGCACGGAAGTGGTGAGCATTACCATGGCAAGGAAACTATCCAATCACACTGCATGACAGTCCTGGACATTGTCCCTGACATTACTAAATCCTAGAGATATGGAACTGCAAAAAATAATTCCTTGCAACACTATTTTTTAGTTAAAAATGCATGCATGAGAATGCATTTCTCTTGAAATACAACTGTAAAGAAGGCAAAGCGACCAAGCATAAATTAGGTTTTTGCTAACAGTGGATGAGCAAGCATCACTCAATACAAGATGAGAGTGCATTGCTTGGTGTTATGTGGGAAAAATCTATGGAGGGAGAAATCAGCAATGAAGCTACTGCAACCCATGAAATGATTAATTTCGATGAGTGATTTAATGGGATTAGTTAGACACAATTAAATATTTATTCAAAAACTTTTGCCTTTACCATCAGCATCCTGTTGAATACATGGATTTAAGGAGTTAACCAAAGAGTAATGTGTGGAAATTCATAACCATGACAAATGTTCACAGTAACTGAACTGTAATATGTTGATCTGAATTAGATGCAGTACTAGCCTACTCAATTAAAAAAAAAAAAAAATACAATTACTATTCCATGTAGGCTTACTGTGAATCAGTTTGGTAGTGCACTGGTATACAGGGTTCAGTGTCTGATGACTGACTGTCTTGCACTGTGGGAAAAAGGCATGGTTAAGGGGATCATGGTTTGGATCTTTTTTAGTGCAGTTACAGAATCTTGTGAAATATTAATTTGTATTTCTTGTGATGTATTCAGCATTTTCCACTACTGATTCATTTTCAAAACTCTTGTAAGAACAGTTGACCTTTCAGGACTTGTTCCAAGTTGAGTTTGATAAGGAGCAAAGTAGTTCCAAGAGGAATCTCGCCCCCCTCTTTGGCTATAAACCCCACCCCTTTCTCGTCTAACACTGTAATAATATTCAGATGGGGTTCATTGTGTGTAGTTGGTGTCGTGGCAAGAAAGAGAGATAAAATCATTTTCAGTCATATGGGATTAATTTAGAAGAACAGCAAAAATGAGCAAAATAGATGACATCCCAATGACATTTCTGCCATGCCAGGGGAACAACTGCCTTACAGAACAGACAGCAAGAACACAACTTTACACTGTTCTGATTTATACTGTTCTTTATGTGCAGAGGGCCTATTTGACCATACAGATAGAAATATCATGTCTTTAACGCACAATCACAGTAGAGGCTGTTTCCCTCCTAGTCCTCCATCTGCATAATTTTTGTAGCTGCAACACACACACACCTCAGCAGCCTCACACAATCTGTCTTGCAGATTTCCACTTTCCACATCAATGGTGTTTTCCGCCACCATTATAAATAGTCTGCCATCTAAACCCAGACATTTTATTGTGTTCGGTCAGGCCTTGCCCTCAGGCAGTCTGATTGTGAAGATTGTGCTATTCCATTATGTTAAATGCTGCATCCTTTAATAGATTAAGTCTATATATCCTGTAATACTGCTGTGTTTTATTCTTTATGCTGTTATTTCCTACTATTTCTGTGATATCATTTAGTCTATAAGCTTCAAGCAAACAAAGATGAAGTGGAGAAACTTGTGACGTCTAGGATGGGTTTATACTTGACGTTATGGCACCCTCTAGTGAAGTGAAAGCATATAATCACATCTGTGCAGCTGCAAGATGAAGGTACAAATGATCCTCCCCTATTGCAAGGCATTCACTTTGACTTCATGGGCATGACACTCAGTTCTCTATGTGAATCAAAGATACTGCATTTCTTTCTGTTATTCTTTTGCTGTGTTCGTGAAATTCACTAACTGTTAATTGTCCGACAGCTGACTCATAGTTGACAATATGCTGCTAAGATTATCAGCTGCCTCTCATTAGCATTGCATATCAGCTGTTTGGCAACAGAAATCGACTGTCAACGGAAGTGTACTGTCTCTTAGATGCCACCTCTATCACAATAATATATTCAAAACCTTTGCATGCAACCAGCAGCCACCAGCTGAGTGTTGCTCGAGCTCATTCTGCACAATGTTGCCTCAATTAGATTGCTGTCTCTCAATTTGTGGGTGAGAACACAAGAAACTGATCTTACATATGGTCTCAATCTGATGAGCTTTAATGTGTAAGTGTATTTGTGTAATAATAATTACACACATACACAAAAAAGTGGGTACTTTTTTGTGTTTGAGCTTGCATAATCCATTGTGTTCACATTTGTTTATGTGTTAGGAGTATTCTTTTTTTTATTTTTATTTTATTTTCGTTTATTTTATTCATTTACCTCTTTATGAGACTTGATGTGTATCTGATGCTGAAAACTGAGTTGTTTGAAGCAGATGTCTTAGAAAGGAACTATTTGTCCTTCCACCCTCCACTTACGGTCCTTATACATGCAGGCAGCAGTAACACATACAGTTGCTCTCAGAAACACACAAATGAATGGAGTGGATGTGAAGCAGGTCTGAAACAGCAGAAAGAAACTGAAACATCTCTTAAAGTTAGGCTATTTCAGTCCAGGATACTTGCCCTGGTAACTCAAAAAGGAAATCAGAGCCAGCTGTATTAAAAGCACACATTTAAAATTTAAACTTTAAAATTGCAACTTTACCCAACTTGACATTTCTCATTCGAGCATGTGCCAGCTGATCTTTAGCACTTTGTAGTTTATGCAGTCGACCATGTTCACATTCTGGTCATTTTCTCTGACATCACACTTGGGGTGGGAAGCTCATATGCTGTAATCAAAAGGATGTCGCACTGCTGTGTTCCAGGATGTATATCTTATAAACACAGGGAATCTGACAAAATGTCATCAAAACAATTATATGGTGAGAATAGTACTGAAATAGTGAAAAGGGACATTGGGCCGTAACAACCTACTTGATCACCCATTAGCTACCATTAGACAAAGCTAATGTGAGCACTCAACTACTCTCTACCTAAGATTACCGTTTAATAGTATTACATGATAAAATGCGAAATGCATAAATTAATTTAAAAATTTAAGTGAACACATTGGACACGCTTCTTTTTAAGCCCAATTGCTAAAGCCAATTTTTGCACGTAAACTGGCTATATTGTATCATCTCATCACATGATCAAATAGAAACTTGATCATGGACACAAACACTCATCAGTGCAGATCTGAATATGACATCAAAGACACCAAAGAAAGTTAGGAATTATTCATTTAATTGAATTTGATTTTTTTATATAGTTTATTTATAGTTTTTATAGTGTAGGTCACATAAGCATATGATTTTGTTATAGATTGCTACAGACTATTTTACCAAAAATGGCATATGGCTATTGGCTGTTTTTAATTTAACATGAGTTCTTTTACATGAGTTAGTTCTTCTACATGCATATATATATGTTTCTGAGGTGGTAACGTGAATCACTGGCAGGGGCCTGTTCTCCACCCAACACATTGTTGGAGGGTCTGGTTTCCCTCCTCCACCCCATGGGCCCCTGAACAACTGTGCTGCTTTTGAAACAAAACTTTGAACCGTTTCTACCATTTCTGTCAGCACTAGTTTCTTAACGACTTCCACAAAAAAACAGCAAAAGAGGATATGAAAAGAAAAAGTGTTTCACATTTCCAAACTCTTCTTGCAGCGAACTCCAAGTGTTGACTCTCAAGTCACATGATCTGTACATCTGCTGTATATACCATTTCCAGATAATAGTGTCATGTGCAACCACCTGTGCATGACTGGCCTGGAACCTCACCTGACTGAAGACCTGCCTCCAGATTGTTAATTGACCACGAGTCCTGTTCATTCATTGGCTAGCATCAGTGACACTATTATTTATTTATTTATTTATTTGCTACACTGACTATTGTTAGTAGGTAATTCTGGCTGAGTTAATCCTTATATGCCCATGTGGGTAGGCAGATTTCATTCAAATGAATGATGGTGGCTATATGAATATGGAATTTACTTCCCACTGACAAAAAACCCAGGATGTGATCCATGTATCTGGCAATTTAGCTGGTAGGTGTGCATATAAATACCAAAGAATAAACACAAGCTATACTGTTACCTTTGTAAACTCATTCTCACGCTCCTATTATCTTTGGGGTCAACGTTCAGTGTTTAACGCCTCTAAATACAAGATTTTTTTTGGTGTGTGTGTCATATTTAATGACTTTCCCTAATTTAATGATAAGTGAGTAAACATAAAATTAACATAATGATATGTTTTCAATGTCCTGGATGCATTTTGTATGCATCAGTGTATTGTATGCATTTCACATAAATTTGTTTTAGTTGGGGAACTACATCATGCCATTTATAATCTCCAAAAAACTATCCTCTGCCTTACGGCCTTCTGCTAACATAACCAACCTGTCATAGTATGAGAACCACTGACTACTACTTAAAGGGATATTTAGTATTTAGATAGTCAACAAGACATATCATAGGCATATCTGGAGGTTTAAATTAAGGTTATGGCCAACCCTTTCAGCCCCAGTCAAACCTGTCCACTATTGTGAATGCTAGTGCACCTATAAACATCAAAATGTTCATTGTTTATTTCATAAGTTTCACATATATTAGTCGGACTTCTTTTCTAAAGAGCAAAATTACATTATTAAATCATTTTCCTAATTGTATTAATTAATTAATTTGTGCATTTATTCACCAAATTGTTACCATAAAAGACTTTTAAAATGTAAACAATTATTGCAAGTGTTCTGTGTGAATGTCTAACATTTATGGAGGGGGTAGGTTAAAGTTAGGGTTCACTGATCGATTTTTTTTTTTCCCAG
>OMLB01055591.1:0-11422 GCA_900302555.1 Myripristis jacobus
CTTGAAGCAGTCTAACTGAGCATATGTTGAGGCTAGTAACAGTCCTCTGACGACAAAACCTTTTCCGTAGACTGTAAGAATATAGTCACGAGAGATAACTATAACGTTATTCCGCTTTTCACAATATTGCGCATTCACCAAAAGAACTCCGACGAGATAGTGGAGACGTAACCGTTAGCAGGAGCTAACGTTACCTAGCTACATGTAAGTAACAGTGTAACAACACACACGAACAAAGTAATAAGTAAAATATAAAGACACATAATATTTGTAACTAACCATTCAGAAACGTCCTGCTGCAGCCGCAGAGTTTGAATTTCTTCAGGAGCCTCTCCTTCTGGGTCAGATTCTTGATCCAATTGGTATGGCTGAACCACATCGCTTCTACGAGCCATACCTACTTTCTGTAAACATTAGCGCATGGTACCGGAGCGCAAGCCACAGCCCCTTCCAGAGAGGGGCGTGAACCAGGCGTGGACAGACCAGCACATTATCATTCAAAACTACAGGCACAGAAACATCTTAATTTCAGTAGAGCTCACTAGAGGGGAGGTACAGGCTGGCTGAAATCCAGGAACAAACTGGATTTTTAGGCAACGAACTTCAAATTTACTGTTTTGGGACCTCTGAGACCTATGTGAACTGAAAAGGAGTATAATATGGGACCTTTAAATGGAACACATATTGGCTCCTTTGGCTATTTGTCTGTCTGCTGAAAGACTGTTGGGCCTTTTTTGTGTTGAAATTCTTTAATAGTGAAAAAACTGAAATGCTTTAACATTCCTTTTACAGAGACCAAACCAAAGTCCACATTTGGGTACGAGAGAGCTCTGCTCACTTGATCGTCTGATCAACAAGCCTTCATGGAAAAGATGCAGGCATCCCAGAACAAGTGGTTAGAGCAACAGCAGGAACGAAGTCAACAACAGGAAGAGAGAATGTTCTCAAGATTTCTTGAGGAAAGTTCACGCTCAAATGAAGGGCAGCTGTTTGAAGGTCTTAAGGCTATCCTCCCACATTCCTCTCAGGCAGCTTCACATGCACAATGGCAAACTCCATTCCAGCATCCTCACCACCCATATTCACAGCCGCCATAATCACCACCCCAGCACCCATATCCACAGCTCCGACACCCATATCCACAGCCCCAGCATTTATATCCACAGCCCCAGCCTGATGACCCTGACTACACCTTACAAGACCTAGATTAGATAATCACAAGTGGGGAAATAAAAAATGTCTCAGTAGTTTGAGTTAACTTTTACAAGAAAGGTTGTTCAGAAATGTCTCTGTTTTATGTTGAACAAACTTATGTTTACACAAAAAAAAAATAAAAGTTTTGTAAAAGTGTTGGGACATGTTACAAGTTTGTACCTACTTGAACAAAAATATTTGGCACAACTTTGCACAAGGTGTATAGTGCACTGACTGATTGAAATGCAGTGTTTTTTTGGTTTTTTTTACAGCACTGACACTTTTTGTTATGTACTGTAAATAGCAGTGTATTTTATATTGCACTGACACTTTATTTAAATGTCTGAAAGATTTTGACTTTCATTAAAAATGTTCCTTTATGCTTTGAGTTATGTTTTCATCTAGGTAGGCTGTTAATGAAGATGCCCTGTTCGAAGGGGGAAGTGGCTGGCCATGTATCTGGTCAGTGCTGCCCTTACACTGCCAGTCGCATTGTGCTGGCGGTACACTGGCTGGGTAGGCTGAGGATAGTTTGCAGTGAGGTCACGGAGTTCCTCCAACCAGTTACTGTTGGAGAAATCCCTTTCTTTCTGACAAAAGTTGTGCAATGCACAGCAGGTAGAGATCATGGCTGGTGCGAATGTATAATGAAAGTCACTCCTTTTTAGTAGCACCCTCACCTTGACTTAAGAATGCCAAAGGTCATTTCTACACCCACTCATACTGAGCTCAGGTACACATTGAAAGATTCCTGTTCTTGGGTCAAGGGGAATTTATGTAGCCTTTTATTAGCCAGTCGAGGAGGGGGTATGCAGGGTCCCCAACAAGTAAGAGCCTGACATCTTCCCCCTCGATGTTCTTGACACACTAAAAAGGAAAAGAAGAGTAATGAGAAATTATTGTTACTTCTGGGTGGATATGCAGGCAAACTATTTATCATGTTTTTTTGAGTGTTTCTTAAAAGATACTGAAAAATGTTTCAATAGATAATATAACAAATGTGGACTGTCATTGCCAAAAAATAACTATCAGCTGACAGGAGCCTTACCTTTGGCAGCAGGTGAGCCCTTTTGAAGAGGTCAGTGTGACGGAGCACGTTTGCATCATGTGCACTTCCTGGCATTTTACAGCTGATGCTTCTGAAACTAAAACAACAACACAGTTTGCATATATTTGTCAAATGCGCTCACATTACACTTTCTGTTGCATTTGATGGATTGTTATTTATGTCATGAAGTAGCTGCTGTTATTGTAGTTCAGGGTCAACAGAGGGCTCCAGTGCTATTTGCATATAATTATGTAGAGTCCATCATAACTTTATCAGCTGATGGACAAAGAGACTTTTTTTTCTCAGCATGTTAGCTCACTAGATCCAGCCAGATTCAATAACAGTTTAATTGGAACATTTTGTAAACAGAGGAAAAGTGTGGAGAGGGATCCCTCCTCTCATGCTCTCCATAAAGGTTTCATTTTTTCGCCTGATTATTTAGTTAGTTAGTTGGTTTGTTAGTACCCCCCTCCCCCCGCCTTAGTGGAGAAGGGGGTCTAAGGACAGAGGGTGCTGCCCTGCATATTGTTAAGTCCTCAGAGATTAATTGTAATTCGTGATTTTTGAGCTATACAAATGGTATTTGATTGATTGACTGATTGGTTGGTTGGTTGAAAATGCTGTTAAGCCATTGGAAAAGACGTGCAGTGTACGGGTTTAAGAAATATCTTACCAGCATCTGTCATCCACTACAGCCTGGAGGACATAGGAAGGCCATCCTTTTCTGTTGACAAAGTCTTTGAAGCCATCTAATGGAGGGAGGATGGGGATGTGTGTCCCATCGATCAGTACCATGAATTGAGGGCTGAAAAAAAAAGCGCTGCCTCAAATCGCCTGGCGATTTCTGACGCTTCCTCTTCATTTGGCATCCGGATCAGCTCTTTGATTGGTCCTTTTAACATGCCCTTACAAAACATGTATGTGAACTTTTTTACTGTGCTTTTGTGAATGCCGAATTGGTTGGAGACGAAGCAGTACTCTGCACAGCTACCAAGTCTATACAAAACAAGTGCGACACGCATAGTACACGGAATGGGTGCTCTGACAGTGACTTCATCTGGAGCCATAAATCCATCCACCAGTCCACACAATTTTGTGAATGAAGAGCGCGTCATCCGAATGTTTTGTTTCCATTCAAGGTCGGAAAACTCCAGAAGTACAACTCGTTCCCACCAGTCTTTGCTGCAGACCTTCATCCACAGCTTTCTGGTCTTCGGATGGGGCATGGGCAGCACGGGCAAACATCGCAAAGCAGCAACAAAAAGGCCCTCTTCTGTACGCCTTCTCCTCTTCAGTGCTTCCAGTAGGAGCTCCTTAGTATCAAGCTGTTGCTTGGATAAAAGTGTCAAAACAATCGCAACTACTGTGCTGATCAGACGATAGACCTCCATCTTTGATCGTTCACGTGATGTTTTCATCGATCTGCACATGACACACAGCTGTAAAACGGCGGTTCTGATTAAATGGTAGAGGTAGAGAGCACCGTCAGTGCTTTGTTATCCAGTCCGTTCCACTTGTTCATATAGACAACACCCACATTACTGAAAATCCAGTCCACATTTTCACTGCTACCTTACACCCCGCCGGCAACGGCACCTGCTGGTATACATGGCATACGTGCTCCACACAGCTGACGGAGAACAGCATTAGGATAACTTGAAGCATGAATATACGCAGGTTTTTCAAGAAAGTAAGTCCTTATCACTGCTGGTAGTAACAGTTAGTTAGCTACAGCCTCCAGCTAACAGCAGAAAGCCCTATGTAATTAATGAACTAGGTGCTCCCCATTTTAAAAATCTGGCTAGCACACAGTTAAATTGTTAAATTGTTAGCATGATGTTGATTTCTGTCACTTGTTTTCGCTCTGAAAAAAGGGAGCTTAGCTCCTTCACGTATCATAAACATCAGTGGTTAATAATAATATACTACTAATAATAATAATCAGATGCGGCACAACATGAATGGATAATGAGCCCAAACTAAACTCAAGCACATAGGTCCTGATGGCAAATCGGATAGTGTCTCTGCCTGCCATGCTGGAAACCAGTGGTTCTATTCCCGGTTTGGACAAGAGGGCATTTTTACTTTAGATAGATAGATTTACTTTATTGATCCCAAACTGGGAAATTCCCACGTTACAGCAGCATCAATAAAAACACAAAATACAAAATACAAAATACAATTAAGAAGTAGTTTATTACCTAATTTTGTTGTTGACAATGACAATAAAGTGATTCTTATTATTCTGCCTGTCATTGGCTAGATGAAACACACAGTGGCATTTAGGGTTTCTGTAATTTTCATTTCTGTGCTCTCACCTAAAACTGAACTGAAAAGCAAACTGGTGACTGTTTGTTATGTTTGTAGCCGCTAGCCTAGCCGTCTCCATATATTTCAAAGGGACCATTAGCTTAGCGGCTAGCGTTACTTATTGAGTGTGTATTTTGACTTAAACATCTGGTGTTGAGTGCTTATATTGATTTGAAATGAACTGGAATGAATATCAAATCAGAGATTATTGTATTACATTGTATTATATTGACAAATGAAATGATATGCATATATGTATTGTAGCTAACGTTATTCACAGCAAGTTGATGGTGAAATAAACACAGACACAATCGTTTAATTTAATCTGCACTCAAAGCTACTTTATTATGCTCTTTATTTCATACATTTACATGTGACATACCTTACAGACCCCTTGTAGACGCATTTCGATTTGCGCTCTGCTGTATGTAAACACTGCACTGCGCTTGCCTGCCACCAAGGACTCTGCCACCCGGAAGTAGGCTCATTTTTGTCTGTGCGCTGCGCTGATCAGTCATATATGCACGAACATTTGTGCATAACATTTCGTATGATATCATATGAACCGTTTTATGAGAATACGTTGCGTCACCTGCTGCTCCTGGTTAAAAGCTCTGCTATGTTTATGGTTTAGAAATGCCTGGGAAAATGTAGCTTCTGTGGACGCTACCGCGCTATTTGATCAGTAAAATCGTTTCACTACTTAAAAGCTATTTGATTTAGAAGACAGCGACGTTACGCCCACGCTACTGAGAAATGTAGTTAAACTAGTAACGTTGCTACTTGTAACACCGCTACTGCTGGTGTCATTATGATGGGATAAACTGACCAGAATCGGATGCTATTAATTTCCTTATCTTATCTTTTCCTTATCTTAATGTGCTGGTGTGGGTGTTGGAAAATGTCCATGTGATAAGTGGCAGTGGCTTTGTATATATTCACCTTGGGACTAAGATAATATTTTGCACATATTGGCCTTTTATTCAATATCTAATGAGAACAATATTACTCAGTTTAGTGCATACCTACTTCAACGGTATGCAGTTCTCAAAATATGCCATTTCCGCATCACACATGCCATTTCTAAATTACTTTTTTCAATTCTTACTTTTCATGCTTTTAACGGAGGGGATTTTTTTTTCTGTTTAATATATGGTAACACTTTACAATAAGGTACACAACATTTTGAGTAGTTACCAGGGAACAAATGAGGAATAAATTAGGAACTAACCGCTATCAGCCATTCGTTAATGGATAGTTCTTGAGTCATTCCTAATTAAATTATATAGAGTAGCTAATGATCAGGTAATAGAGAAACAACTGATAGATATTATGTTAATGAACTAATATGTCCTTTACTTAATGCATAGTTCTTGATTACTTCTGAATAATGTGTTAAATATCTTTACCCATCTATTAGTTTCTATTTTTTATGTTTTCACCATCTGTCTATTTTTCTGTGGCGCACCATAAGGTATTGTTATTGAGCACTAAATCATTGCCTTTTCATTACTATCCAAGTATTACATTATTAGCTTGGTTACAAAAATCATAAAGAATGTAATAACTGCAACCAGTATTTTAATAATAAATTAATATTACCTTACATAAGTTGTTTTTTTTTTTTTTTTTTTAATTAAAATGTGTCACACCTCCATGACACTTATTGTTGCCTTTTTCAAATAACTGCTCAAAAACCTGGAGCCAAAGAGTTATGACTATTTATTTGTTTGTGGTACCTGATTGCTGTCTCCAGCCCTGTCTTCTACCCCTTAACCATTCAGCACATTTGCATACACAGACAATTCCTCCAATGTGTTGTATAAAATGAAATCTATCCCTTTGATGATGCTTTGCCCTTGAATACAAACACCATCATTTCTTTTCATGAAAAAATGTCATCTTTAATTGAACACATTTTAATCACTTTTTCAAACAAACTGTTTAAGCCTCACTAGCATAGCTGTTCAGCACTCTCTGTTTCTCTATCCCTTTATACCAAACCTGACTCCTGAAAATACCTGACTCCACAGAATCCTTGCCCTATTTACATCCCTGCATATTTGAATAAAGTCATGGCAAGCTTAACAGTCTAGAATTAAATCAAATAATATCTGTGGCAGGGGTGTCTAGCCATGTGCCATGGAGGGCCGAGAGGCAGCAGGTTTTCATTCCAACCAAAAACTCCACCAGGTGACTTCACCTCACCTTCAAGCAGAGAGGGGGAACTAATCACTGAAATCACCTGGTGGAGGTTTTGGTTCTGCAGCCTCTCGGCCCTCCATGGCACGATTGGACACCCCTGGTCCATCCATCCATGACCACTAGATGGCCCTTGATTGACAAATTATCCAGTCATGTGATTCTGACATTAGACTTTCTTCCTTTATCTGCGAATGTCTGTCTTCCTTATCACACATGTTGAAAGGTAATTAGTCATTTAATTTAATTTAGTAAATTCAGTTCATTTAGTTTAGATCCATGCATATGGAGTAACATTTCTTATATATTTAGTGCAAGAGGATACACAAATTCTAATTAAATTCTCATTAAAGTTAACTTACTATACAGTTGACCTACTGTAAACTAATTATTAGCTATCTATAACAATTTGATAATATCTATGACATCGTGTCCAATGTAGACCTCAACCCTGGTCCTTCAGAGCTTGTGTGCAAGACTTAGTTCTAACCAACCAACTGACCAATTAATTGAAATCCGAATTAACACAGTTATGCACCTAAACACCCTGTAAATGTTGGAAATATTGTATTTTTGTTGTTTTATGTCTAATTTTTATCTGCCAATAATATAATGGGGAACTGCTACTTTGAGAGGGATTGGTTACAGCAGGGAAAATAAGCCAACATTTTTCTCAGTAAATATATTTCTAATGGGGCTATTGACATGAAATTTTCACCAGATATCGGTAACAACACAAGTAATCAAGCCATAACCCATAATCCGGAAGTGGAAAGAACATCATTTCACCATAAACCGGTCAGGACCAGAGGCCTGTACCATAAAGCTGGATTAACATAGCCGGGCTTTCTCTTACTTATCTGGCTTCACTTAACCAGACATCCACACTCTGGATTTTCGGTACCATAAAACCGGCCATCAACTTGCTAATTCAACCCAGGCTTTTCCAATCTAGATCTGTGTGCGCTCACATAAAAAGGGCGGTGTTTGCTGCATGCGACCAATCACGGACATGGAAAAATCTACCCGAGCCACATACTTTACGACGGAGGAGCAGACAATAATCATTAACAAATACGAGGAATATAAATCAATAATCCAGGCAAAAAGCAACACAGTTGCAGCTGCCAAAAGCCGCAAGGAATGCTGGCAAAAAATCGCCTACTGTGTCAGTGCGTAAATTAGTGCGATTATAATATTACTTCCCCACCATGACGGCACGAGTAGATCTGACTACAGTAACATTTATGTGTTCAATAAATTAATGTGTCTCCCACTCAGCCATACACTCCTGCAGAGGAACTGGCCCTCTCTAACAGTGAGGGTCGACCCTTGATGGAGGTCTGCCCTCAGTTTGAGTTTCGTCAGAAACACTTTTTAAAAAATCATTACATCAGTCTACAAGATCAATGTTTGGTTGGACAGTGCAGAGTCATGAGTAAAAAAAAAAAAGTACAAGAAGAATTGTAAAATGTATTAATTTTCATTTTATAAAAGAAGAAGAAAGGGAAAATGGGCAGGCCATTTTCCAAGAGAGCTGATTCGTCAGTAGGTGGGGCTTTTCTACCTGCTGAGCTCTTATCCTGAACTTAAACTGCTCCGGAGCAGGTTAGGTGTTCAGCGTATGTGACCATGGCAACATACCCCGATAAAAAGTAAACCACCTTTATGGTACAGAAAATCCAGGGTTAAGCCTGAAGTTAGCTCGCTAAGCCGAAATCCAGCTTTATGATACAGGCCTCAGGTGTTTCTTGCAAGATTTCTGACAGTAGCCAAAAGAATAATCAGTAGAGTTGTCTAAAGGCTGGCACACACTACAGGATTCTTCAAACCTTCACAGATTTAGAGACCACACACTCGATGATAACAAAAAGACAGATCGCACAAGATCTCTCTCTTCTAATCTTATAGTGTGTGGTGTCCACTACGGAGCACACCACACACTAACCAATTCTTCAGCAGAGGTTCAGGTTCTTCACGCTCAACATTCCAAATCTCGTGTTGTCGTGGTGTGTAGAAAAAGCATGTTGAAGCTCGTTTAAAGTTTGCTGCACAACATTTGGACAAGCCTTTGAAATACTGGGAGAATATTGGGTAACACTTTACAATAAGAGTACAACAATTATCGTTAGTTAACATTAGTTAATGCCGTAATGGTTAATTAGCAGTTAGTTAATGATTATTATGGCATTTACTAATGTTAATAATATCTACATTAACCCTTAAATAACATATAAGTTAATACCTTAGCATGAACAGCATTAGTAAATGATTCTTAGACACATAAGTTAATGTTAGTTAACTGTTACTTAATGTTATTGTCCTTTTGATGACAACTCAGCAGAAAATAAGGCAAAAATACAGTTAGAGCCACATCATTATGTCAGCGGAAAACGTGATGACGTGGGTGCGCGAGACGCTCGCTCGGAATCACAATAACCGACATGAATGAATGAATGAATGATACTTTCTTAATCCTTTGCAGGAAATTACATTGTCACGGCAGCTTCATCACTTCAACACACATAAAATTGCACACATACACTGGCCGGGAACGAATGACAACTATGTTTAGTTATAAAACGGGTGCTACCCATCCTTAAATGTGATTGGCTGAGCCGCGTTCCATGCCGTTGTAAAATCAGTGTAACCCACGGCTTCTCGGGGCTTACTGCTTAACTATACGTTTATAGCCATAGACATGTATATGTTTATAGCGTTCGCTGTTCCCGTTGGGTCTGTAACCCCACCCACCAATGACGTGGTGGGTCGCGTCATTGGTTCTTTCTCTGGCTCCCGTTTAGCCCCTGCTCGAAGTTGGTGCTTGCCTGGAACCAGTTTGGAACCAGTTTGGCCCGTGCTTGGGCGGTGGAAAAACAAAGAACTGGTGCTAAGTCAGGCACTGGCTCCGAACCAGCCCTGGAACCGTTTTGGTGGAAAAGGGGTATAGGTCTGCACCGTACAGCAGCCCTTCACTGACTGACTAGGAAGGGTAGATCCCCTCCACTTAAAGGCAAGGCCCCTCCCACGGGACCATACCATCTTTAATTGAACACAGGAACAATTCAATTATTTTCAAACAAACAAAAAACATTTTAAGCCTATATACATGGTTTAGATACATTAAATCAGTCATTATTAAATCATTAAACATAATACCATCTATAGGTTACAATCCGCTTTTATACTTTTATTCACTAGTATGGTGTAGCATGAGTGGACTCCCTACTTATTAATCCGGCAGTATAAAAGGCTGCCTGAGGCTGCGCTTGGGTCCTTTGACACTGCCCAGAACCAGGAAGTACTGTGGTAAGAACAAGGAACACATTAGAAACAAACAACTCAAAATATCATTTACATTCTTTAAATAAAGAGTTATCTCACCTCACTTATGTGTTTGTGTGTTTGGGGTAAACTTAACAGGGAAAATAGCACAGGAAACAGCATTATTGTTACATGTAGCTCAGTGTGTGCACCCACCAAACTATCAAAAGCATGCTACCTGGCTAACCTGTGGCATATGGAGTGAGTGATGGTGTGGTATGCTGCTGTTGTGTGTTACCAGTGGCAGGGGAAACTGCCACACTTATTTTCCCTGCTGTATGTTTTTGTATGAAAACCTGATTTAATATTATACAACATACCTGTATGAGTACTTGTCTGTGTTTGCAAACATATGTGCTCCCACTTCATTTAGCACTCAAATGGTTAAGGAGTAGAGGGCAGGGCCAGAGATAAGTATAGACCAGGGCTGCCCAATTTGCCCAAGAGTACCTTGCTGCAGTCAAGATGGCGGACATGGGCGCCGCCATACATCCAATCCATGCCGGAAGTCCATACCGGAAGTTTCTTCTTCGTGGCTTATTCAGCGTCCATGGTCCATACCGATGCCGGAAGTCTCAAGCGGAAGTTAGTTTTTGTTTGTTTGTTTTATTTTATTTATTTATTTATTTTTACTTTTATAAGATCAAAGTCAAGTTACGTACATGAATTATAAAAAGTAATACACATTTTTCAGTAGAGACGTATACCGATGCCAGAAGTCACATGCGGAAGTTAGTGGGGTTTTTTTTATTAGATCAAAGTCAAATTCCGTACATGAATTATAAAAAGTAACACACATAGTAGTGACGTTGCTGTAAATACACTTTAGTATAAAAATAACAAAAGAAATTACAATGATTTACAGTGAACAACAAATAATAGAATAGAAAACAGAATAGGTACAACAAAAAGAAAATGAAAAATAAAATAAATAAATAAATGAAGGAATAGACTAATAAAAAGAAAGTTAGTTAATCGCTGCTCCGAGCAAAAACAAAAATAAAAGCTTAAAAAAACACGTACATTTACAAATAATTCTATGGATTTTTTGCAGTTACATGTTTATCGTAACGGTATAATTGACTAGTTAACTGACTCCGCAAGTTTATAGGCTACTGTAAAACGCAGAAGTTAGTAAGCCTACACTAATCACTAAGTTATAATGTTAACGTTTCATGGATATAACTTTAATATCAACGTTAAAAATACAAATGTGTGGTGGTGGTAGGGGGGGTTCACTCTCACACATACGCACGCACACACACGCTCTCAATAGGACTGAATAATAGCTAATGAATGAATTCTCGTATTAAATAAACCGAGGATTAATAAAATGAGAATTTA
>OMLB01055593.1:0-18276 GCA_900302555.1 Myripristis jacobus
GTCTAAAATATGTTTTGAACTGCTTGACATGATAGAACAAATTGATTTCATCCTGGCTCACAGTTGTTTACATATTTTAGGTGGATGCTGAGTGCATTCAGCATTTTGATCCTTCACCTTGCATGAGACATACTATAACTGCTACAAGAACATGTAACACTACATCTGACATCTGAATTTCTCCCACTCCAGGCAGCTCCACACCCCCACCAACCTCCTCCTGCTCTCCCTGGCTGTATCAGACTTCCTTGTGGGCCTCCTGCTGTCAGGTCAAATTCTCTTCTTCAGCGGCTGCTGGTTATTGGGTGACTTCATGTGTGGTTTCTTTGTCTGTACTACCTTCATCAATACCTCTGCTTCTGTAGGAAACATGGTTCTCATATCAGTCGACCGCTATGTGGCTATTTGTGACCCTCTGTGTTACCCCACCAAAGTCACTCTGAGGAGAGTTCAAATGTGTGTTTGTCTGTGTTGGACCTGCTCTGTTTTTTATACCAGTATGATACTAAAGGATTTCCTAAGACAACCAGACAGGTACAGTTCCTGCTATGGAGAGTGTGTGGTTGTCATTAACTACATTGCAGGAGCTGTTGACCTTGTTTTGACATTTATTAGTCCCATTACTGTGATCATAGTTCTGTATATGAGAGTGTTTGTGGTGGCTGTGTCTCAGGCTCGTGCCATGAGATCCCACATTGTGTCTGTCACTCTGCAGCCTTCAGGGACTAGAACTGCTAAGAAATCGGAGATGAAAGCAGCCAGGACTCTTGGTGTTGTTGTAGCTGTGTTTCTACTGTGTTTCTGTCCATATTACTTTCCCACTCTGATAGGCCAGAATACTTCAAGCGATACTTCATATTCAACCTTTGCAATCTGGCTGCTGTCCTCAAACTCCTGTTTAAACCCTGTGATCTATGCCTTTTTCTATCCCTGGTTTAGAAAATCTATTAAACTGATAGTTACACTTCAGATCCTGCAGGCTGACTCCTGTGGGACCAAGCTACTGTAGAGAGAGAGGCTGTGGACTGACTGCACAAAGATCTTTTCTATGAAGGGGTTCAGAAATGTGTATGTTCATATAGTTTTTACATCAGTAAATTAAAAACACCAATTATGGTGTAGTTTAAACCGGCTAACAGTATAATTTTATTCCCCATCTGCTGTGTATTTGTAACTCATGCACACTAGCTTGAGCATAACCTGTACAAAACTTATTTAATGAAGCAACATATTCTCTCTCTCTCTCTCTCTGTATCCTTATGAGACAGGCTGCTTGTATGTTGTTGAACCGTAAATCCAAGGTGATGAAGCAAAGATGTGCATTGAAAGGCCATCCGGGGTCCTTTAAGTTTGAACCTTTCTATTAAAAAGAATGGAATGTTTTTCTGAGTTAACAGAAATGTAACTGACTGTGAAATGGGCACATGATATCAGCTCATGTCTATCACAGTCCCCAGACTGTGTGATCTCCAGAGCCAGATGAAATGCACAGATTACTGGGCAGACTGGGTTTTTTGGGGCCTCCAACACACACATCTTGATATTTGGTAAACAAACAAAATGAGTTATAACTGCCACATGAAGTATGCACATGTTCATACGTATACTATATACATACTATTTCAACTGTTTTATTGTAGTTTCCACAAAGGTTCCAAAATAAAGGACAAAAATGGACAAATTGTAATAAGAATGTAATAAGAGAAAGGCCTTTCCATGTGGTCATTTTATATAAACTATTTATTCATGTATTTATTCCTCTCTGTGTCTCATGTAAACCAGGTATTTAGTGATTTATCTTTCATGAGCTGGCCTGGCGTAGAGAGAAACCACACAGTTCGAAAGTTATCCACCGACATCCACCCACAAGTAACAGATGGAGCAAATTGGCTCGTTAGCTACATAGCTAACATTACCAAGTTCATGTTAGCTAAATTCACCGGTGACCAAAATGTTAACTAACTGCTTCGTGTGGAGGCAGGTAGGACCAAAACACAGGAGACCAGGCAGGCAAGCAGGTTTCAGGAGAACATGTATTTTTAATAACTGGGACTACAAACTAACACTAGGAGCTACAAAACACAAGGAGCACCAGGAACTCTAGGAAAGCAGGCAAGACACACACAATGAAGCAACAAAGACAACTGAAAATCAGACTTTAATACACTAGAAACTAATGAGCAAGCAAGAGTGACGCAGAGGGCAGAGGAAAATACACCAAAACACAGCAAACACACTGGAAGAAACAAAAACCAAAAGTTCAAAACACAAAAAACTCAGAACCATGAACAGCGGCCGCCCCAAGGGACGGAGTTTGACGTCTCAAACATCGTCTCTCGGGCTCAAAGGTGGATGATTGTTTCAAGACAGGGACAGGAGGAGTCACAAACAGACAATTCAGCACAGATGACCACGGAGGCGGCCAGAGCACAGAGAACCAGGTTGCAGACACAACGGGCTTGGCCAGCTCCAGCCGGTGGAACCAGTTACACAGGAAGCTGAAACTGCAGCAGCATTGCCTTGGGAGGTCGGGATGGATCCTGGGGGCTGGGACCATGATAGCTACTCAGCCAGTCACTCTGGCACGTGAGCACAGGGAACTGGGGCTGCTACTTGGGCTCTGGGAACTGGGACTGAAGCAACCACACTCTTTGAAATGAAAGTGCTAACTAGAACCATATAAGGTTCTTCGGCTTGTCCTCATAGGAGAACCCTTTTGGAAGCCTTATTTCTAAGAGTGCAGTCATGACCTGAGAACTGGGTCTGAGACCACCACATGGATGCAGGGAATTGGGGTTGCCATTTGGGTTCTGGGAACTGGGACTGGTGCAGCCATTTGGGCACCGAGAACGGAGTCCTTAGCCACAACACTGGCTCGTTGAACAGGGACTGGAGCTGCAGCTGGGGGAACTGGAACTGTGGCTTGAATCTGGAGCAGGGACTCCAGCTCAGCTTTGGAGACTGGGGCCGCAGCCGCAACACAAAGTCAAGGAACTGGGGTAGCTGCATGGGCTTGAGAAGCTAGGAGTGGGGTCAGGGCAGCAGCATGGGCACGAGGAACTGGGACTGATGTTTGGGCTCAGGGAGCTGGGAGTGAAGTCATAACAAAGGCTCATGGAGCTGGGATTGTGGCAGCAGCATGGCCAACTGGGGCTGCTGCAAGTCAGGGAAAAGAAAATACTGGAGACAACGGTTGGTTGCTAGCATGCTGGTGGCTAGCTGGTTGGAAGCTAGCATGCAGGAGGCTGGCATGCTCGTGGCTAGCTGTCTGGGATGCAGGGTGAAGACTAGCAGGCTAATGGCCAGCACACCAGCAGCTAACACACCAGCAGCTGGCATGCTGGGAGCTAGCATGGTGGCATCTGGTGACTTGTTGAATTCTTCTGCAGGTGGGCACCTCGTCACCAAGGCCATCAGTCTGAGGCATGCCGGGTAGAGGGAGACAAGACCAGATAGACTGACACCTTTCACCAACACAGAGCTGTTGACCGCTAACATACGTAGGTAAAGATATCTCCTTTAAACAAGGCATGCCAGTGAGCAACCCTCTGAACTGGCGTGGTACTACACAGTGTTGGCAGTCGTGGCGCTCTGTTCTCCTCAGCTGAGCATCAGTGAACACAGTCTCAGTCCCAGTCCCCTGAGATCTCCTTCACTCTGAGTTGACCTGAACCTCGCTCTTTTCCAGCACATGGACCTTTTGAAATTTATGGGAGGGGTACTCTGGAGGAAAGGTACACTTTTTTTTAAGTTGGAGTCTATGGGATGGTTCATACAAATTTACATCAATCAGATTTATCTTTTTACTCACTTACTTGACTTATTTATGTATTTATTTATGAATTCATTTATTTATTTGATTTGATTTATTTATTTGAACCAGGGGAAAACAGACAGCGTGCTTCGTGTGTACTCCATCTACCAGAATTCATTTTGCCTGCTTCTGCTTGTTGTTTCGCACTTTAATCCAACACCACTGCCACCTGAGTGGTTACATACTTCTGTTTACACAGAGGAGAGTGTTTCGGTGTGGCCCAGGACACACTCACATACACACCGATAAGCGAACAATAATAATAATCCACAGCCACAATAATTATTAATACTATCAATAATAAGCAATTTTGCATATTTTAATACATTTTGTTTGTGCATGGTTTACATTTGCAAGATATAATTTTTGTTAGTCATGTTACAAATGTTTGTTAAGTAGAATGAACCTCATTTCGCAGCACTTATTTGATTGGCACACTGAATGAATTAAGTATAAGAGGAAGTGTATTTATGTGCATATAAATGTCAACATGCAATGGTGAAAATATTCATGAATAGAATCAGTTATGAAGTGACAGTTAAATGCACTTGTGGCCATAGCCATGTCAAAACGTCCCATATCTCCCTGTCTATCTGTCTGATATCTGAGTGACTAGACAACAGAAAGATAGATAGTTTCTGAATTATTTCAACCGACTAAAATTATATTTAAGAAAATAATGTTAAAGTAAATTCCAGTCCCATATAACTGTAAGAAGGATGACAGATAACTTTTCAGACAAAAACAAACAAACAGCCAGGGAAACAGATTATCAGAAAGATGTGAATCAGTTCAGAATCTGTTGCATACAGAATACAAATAATAGTGATATAATTATATAAAATAACGAGCCACATTCTGCTGAAGGTTTTCTCCACATTAGAAGTGTTTTTTCCTCGACCTCACGCGCCTGCTCATTGGGGAAATATTGGTGCATGAGATGAGCCTAAATTTCTTTAGATTCTGTAAAGCACTTAAAGATAAGTTCTGTTATAATGTGACCCAATACAAATAAAATTGAATTAAACTGAACTGAATCAAACAAACAAATAAACACTGGCACATACAGTATTTTTTTTTTCTGTGTTGTGTCTTTTGAAATCATTCCCTTATTAACAAGAGTTTATGGAAAAGGTCTCAGCCACAGCCTTGTCCTACAACATTTTGGCCTCACAGGAGTCAGGCTGCAGGATCTGAAGTGTAACTACGTGCTTAATAGATTTTCTAAACCAGGGGTAGAAAAAGGCGTAGATCACAGGGTTTAGAGAGGAGTTCAAATAAAACAGCCAGTTCTCAAAAGCTAGAGATGCCGCACTACTCAGGCGGTCATAGCCTGCAAGAGAGATACAGTAATATGGAAAGAGACATATTAGAAACACAATTATGACAATCCCGAGCGTCCTGGCTGCTTTCATCTCAGATTTCTTAGCAGTTCCAGTCCCTGAAGGCTGCAGAGTGACAGACACAATGTGGGATCTCATGGCACGAGCCTGAGACACAGCCACCACAAACACTCTCATATACAGAACTATGATCACAGTAATGGGACCAAAAAAGGTGAGAAGAAAGTCAGCAGCCGCTGCATCGTCGCTTATGACAGCTATGCACTCTCCACTGCAGGATTTATACTTGCCCGGCTGTCTCAGGTTTTCTTTCAGAACCAGACTGTTGTAAAACACAGAGCAGATCCAACACAGACAAACACAGATTTTAACTCTCTTCTGAGTGACTTTGGTGGGGTAACACAGAGGGTCACAAATAGCCACATAGCGATCAACAGATATGAGCACCATGTTTCCTACTGAGGCAGAGGTAATGATGAAGTTTACGAGCCAATACAGTGAGCACATTAAATCACCCAGAAACCAGCAGCCCCCTATAACGATTTGAACCGGCATCAGCACAAGGCCTACAAGGAGGTCTGAGACAGCCAGAGAGAGGAGGAGGAGGTTGGTGTTGGTCTGGAGCTGCCTGGAAAGAATCCGCAGCATAAAAAGCATTCATATTGGCAGATAATTACAAAACACAGGTTATCACGATTATTTTTTAGCAATATTCATGTTCTAGCACAACTTTTTCTTTTGAATGGATCAGTTTTTATAAAGTACTGTATTGATGACATCTAGGGTCACCTGTAGTGGGAGATGGAGATGATGACCAGCAAGTTGAGAGCCACAGTGAGCACACAGATGAAGGCTAGTCCAACGTAGGCTTCAGGGCGAGGAGGTGTCGGCCTCCTGCAGGAGGTGTTGAGGAGGTGTGGAAAGCAGAGTTCAGCTCCTTCCAGGGTCTCCATCATCAGAGAGAGAGGAGGAGAGGAGAAGCTGCTGAGGTCTGGCAGCTCTCTGAACAAAACTCTGTCACACAGCTGATTTATCGATTTCCCCGTCCTCCCCTCCCTTTCATGCTCTCTCTCTCTTTCCCTCTGAGCTCAGTTTTTTCCTGCTCAGCCCTCCCTGCCACTGTGTTTGTTGTCCGGTTTTTTATCACTCTATCACCCCCCCCTCCCCTGCCCCCAGTCCAGTCCAACAGTAACACTAACTATGCGCTCAATGCCAAAAATATAATTGAATGAACACCTCTAGTACCTCTGACAAAAAGAAAACCTGAGCATTATAGGCAGCAGAAAGGGAAACGTTAACATAACAGTTGTATTGACGTATATTATTGACAAACACGAATAGTGACATTCATGCATGGATTCGCACAGCATCAAGGAATGTCCCAGCCTTGTGGTGATGGTCAACCACCATCAGGAGAGCTTTGAGTGCCTGGACCACTACTCTATGCTTGACACCGGCAATGGTCTTATCTCATCAAAGAAGAAGAGCTGTGTGTGCTCTGTGCTCTCTCCAGTGTGATGACAACAGGCCAGAGCATAATCACGTCAACATAGAAATTCGTCTTTCACACTGGCTGCTGTTCCTCTGCTACAGGCATGTCTCTGTTGTCCGGGATTTCTCCAACGGCCTCAGTCTGCTGAGATGTCAGGGCCATTTGTGTCTCCAGTCCTGCCAGCCATACACTATATGGACAAGTAGTAGTACAAAAGTATTGGGCCACCTACACATTCCACTTCCAGGAGCTTTTCTGACATCTCATTCTAAATCCGCAGGCATTAATATTGAGTTGGGAAGGCTTTTTAGGAAATTTTGCAGTGTGTCTGTGAGAATTTTTGCTCGTTCATCCAGAAGAGCATTTGTGAGCTCAGACACTGATGTTGGACCAGAGGGCCCGGCTCACAGTCTCCGTTCTAGTTGATCCCAAAGGTGTTGGATGGGGTTGAGGTTAGGGCTCTGTGCAGGCCAGTCAAGTTCGTCCACAGCATTCTTAGCCCATAGCATTATCCCTCCTCCACCAAATTTTACGGTTGGCAGTCAGCCAGGGAACGTTTCCCTGGCATTTGCCAACCCAGACTCATCTATCAGACCGCCAGATAGGCAGCCAGATAGAAAGGTGCACAGTATTGTGCACATTATCTCAAAACACAATCAAACAATGAAGACAACAGCTGTCCTTCTCTGTCATCAGGTCATCAGGTCAAGGAAAGATGTGAAGGAGAGTTCATAAGAACTTAGGCAAGGACAAGAGAATCCCACCCTCTTAACAGCTGCTAGTAAAACCTGTGAAAATGGCATCCCCAGGTAACGTCCAAAGTAGAGTGTGGATTCCTGACCCAAGCCCGTCAGGACACGATGGGACAGGGAGGGAACTGAGGGGGAGAAAGCAGACACTACTGTAGCCAAAGACTGTTGCCTCTATGCCATTGACTGTGGTACTGGAGGCTGGACAGGAGTATTTGGTAAGAGGCACAACCCACATCAAAGAACACATTAAAGGGGAAGTGATGCTGAGCCCAACCAAAGGTTTTGTGCTAGTCGCCCATGTCCTTGTGGAAACCAAACCCTTCAAGCCAGAAAAGGAGTATTTGAATGAAACGTCGTGCCATTTGGACTATGCAAGGCTCTGGCAACATTTCAGCAGCTAATGGAGAGTGCCTTAGCTGACATACAGAGGAAGACCTGCCTAGTCTACTTGGATGACCTCATTGTGCTGGGCCAGGATATGTCAGCCCAGCGCTTCAGCTTGGTTTTCGATAGGCTGCATTAAGCCAACCTGAAACTGAAACCTGCTACATGTTGACTCTTAGGCCACCAAGTAGCCTACCTGGGCCATATCATATCAGAGGATGGCATGGTCACTGACTCAGTCAAAGTCTAGAAGGTGTGGGAGTGGCCTACACCCACATCACTCCAGGAGGTCCTTCAATTCACCAGCCTTGCAGCATGATATTGACAGTTTGTGAAAGACTGTAGCCGAGCCCCTCCATTCCCTGACCAAGAAAGTCTGTGAGTCTGGTGGGAGTAGAGATACCTAACAGTGAGTCCAGTGGGGGTAGATGAAACCCTGCACAGAGACACTGACAATCTGAAGCCCCCTAAGGGAATCTATTTGACGAATACCACTAAGATTACTTTGTTTTGCAGCTGGTTGCCAGAGGAATTGCAACAGGCCCAGGAAGCCAACCCAGACATTGCTCCCATTAGGGCACGGATGGAGGCCAGTGGAGAGTGGCCCTCATGGACTACAATCTCCCCATGCAGCCCAGCCACATAGACTTATTGGAGCCAGTGGAGGCGTACATCAGAGATGGAATTCTGGTCAGGTGGTTCTGTTGCCTGAATGAGACCCAGTTCTATCCACAAGTTGTGCTGCCACACATCTTCCAGTCTAACATCATGAGACAGATGCATGAAGGGCCAGTTGGTGGACATCTTGGTGTGGAACACACTCTGGCTCGGCTTAAAACTTGATATAACTGGTACTGTATGAGAGAGGATGTGGCCCTCTGCTGCCGCACCTGCATCAGCTGCACGTCCAAAGCCTGGCACCTTAACACACCATGAGAACCATCGGGGTGGGAGCCCATTTTCAACACATTTCTTTGATTATCATGGAACCAATGAATGGGATGGAGCACAACTCCCATTATTTGCTCATGATTCAAAACTATTACACAAAATGGGTGGAAGCGTAACCCCTATCCAACGACCAGACAGTAACTGTAGCTGAGGTGCTTGCCTTGGAATGGGTGTGTCATTTCGGGGCACGGCAGTTGCTGCATAGTGACCAAGGTCGAAACTTTGAATCCTAAGTTCATGAAACTGTGCACACTGTTCGATATTGATTCTTTTATTTTGGGAACATACACTCCTTGGTGGTCGAGTAGCAGGCTCACGACCCTGTTATGCTAGCCAAAATTTAAAATGAACATCAGCAACTTGCCCAAAGATGGGAAATTTTAGCTTTGACTGTCCTACCAGCTGAATTCTCACATTGTGAAACATCATTGTGAAGGTTTTCTATTTGAAACTGTAATTTGACTGTCTGTATTTTCTATTCTCAACTTTTGTAACTGTTCATTTTTCCTCTGAGCTCGTGGCACAGCCACATACTACAGGGAAAAAGAGTGACGCTGAGGGAGTGACAAAGGGGATGTCACAGAGAGAGGGAGAGATGAGGGACAATGGTCTCTAAGAAGGACAGAGAGAAAGGGAAAAGAGATAAATGAGCTGTGTGATAGAGAGTTTTGTTCAGAGAGCTGCCAGACCTCAGCAGCTTCTCCTCTCCTCCTCTCTCTCTGATGATGGAGACCCTGGAAGGAGCTGAACTCTGCTTTCCACACCTCCTCAACACCTCCTGCAGGAGGCCGACACGTCCTCACTCTGAAACCTACATCCTGCTGTCCTCCATCTCTGTGCTCACTGTGGCTCTCAACCTGCTGGTCATCATCTCCATCTCCCACTACAGGCAGACTAATATTCCACCAATACAGTCTCATAAAGCTGGTAGATTTAACCCATAAATGTGTCGTTGTTACAATATAAAACATGGGTATTGTCACAACGTTGATGAGAAGTAATAAGCTGCTAAATAATGGCTTTGCACATTTGTAATGTTTGCTATATGCTGCATCTAACACTAGCATATGCTACCAACAGTACCTCCTGTTTTACTCATATTATGAATGAATATAATGCTCCTGTTTCTATCCAGGCAGCTGCACACCACCACCAACCTCCTCCTCCTCTCTCTGGCTGTCTCAGACCTCCTTGTGGGCCTCCTGATGATGCCGGTTGAAATCGTCCTCACAGGGGCCTGCTGGCTCCTGGGTGACCTCCTGTGCACTCTGTATTACATTTGTAGAATTTATCATTACCTCTGCCTCAATAGGAAACACAGTTCTCATATCAATCGACCGCTATGTGGCTATTTGTGACCCTCTGTGTTACCCCACCAAAGTCACTCTGAGGAGAGTTAAAGTCTGTGTTTGTCTGTGTTGGACCTGCTCTGTTTTCTACAGTAGTTTCCTTTTACATGATCATCTGGGGCAACCAGGCAAGTATAATTCCTGCTATGGAGAGTGTGTGGTTGTCATTAACTATATCGCAGGAGCTGTTGACCTTGTTTTCACCTTTATGGGTCCCGTTACTGTGCTCATAGTTCTGTATATGAGAGTGTTTGTGGTGGCTGTGTCTCAGGCTCGTGCCATGAGATCCCACATTGTGTCTGTCACTCTGCAGCCTTCAGGGACTGGAACTGCTAAGAAATCAGAGCTGAAAGCAGCCAGGACTCTTGGTGTTGTTGTAGCTGTGTTTCTAATATGTCTCTTTCCATATTATTGTGCCTCTCTTGCAGGCCATGACAGCAGTGCTTTTGCCTTTGACATCTGGCTGTTCAATTGTAACTCCTGTTTAAATCCTGTGATCTATGCCTTTTTCTACCCCTGGTTTAGAAAAACTATCAAGCACATAGTTACACTTCAGATCCTGCAGCCTGACTCCTGTGAGGCCCACATACTGTAGAGAGGCTGTGGACTTGCTGCAGATAAGAGAGAGATGTGTTTGTTCATGCTGGGGGCTGTGAAGCTGCAGAAATTAGGCCTTTTAAAAAAATGAAATTAATTTGAGTGCTTACAAGTTAAAAACATAAGCAACATTAGGGACAATTGCAAGAGATTCAGTACTGGCTCCTTGGCCAAAGGCTCCATCAGCCTTTGTGTTTAGTTAGAAGAGCCAGACTGGCAGACCGGAGGGGCCTGCTGGGACTGTATGGTGTAAGGAGCTCTGTGAAATCCTCCAGTGCCAGATCATTCAGAGCCTTATGTGTCTTATGTGTATGAAATAACAAATATATTCATTCATTTTGCTTTCAAGATGCTGAATTCAAAGACCAAATATCTGGACACAGCAGAAATGGATGCCACTGTTTATTATTCATGATGATGATGATGATTAGTATTGCTGTAATAATAATAATCATAATCATAATCATAGTTATTATTACTAATAGTGCAGTGCCTCTTCAGAACAGATTGTTTGCCCTCCAGTATTGCTGCTTTCAATGAGGGAGAGAGATTTTCACTCACTTTAGCAAAGGGAACATTTCCTATGACAATAAAGCCCCATTGAATTGAATTGAACTGAACTGAGAGAGAGGGAGAAAGAGATACCTCTTTCAAAACACCGACCAGGGTGGGACCAGGGTTATTTGACCCGTTCAACTCTGTCAGCTCAAACCAAGTCAGTCAGCGTGGTTTAATGCCTGCTCATGATGAGTCAGGTGCAGCCTCACAATCCCAATCCGGGAGCCATGCATGACAATTGACTCACCTGCTGGGAAGGGGCTTCAGGCAGCAAACAGCAGGAAAATTACAAAAATGTAGGAAGAATGAAAAGCATATTTCACTCACTCTACCATCTCAACAGGGCCGGGCATGTGACAGGTGTGGGATAAATATATATATATATTATATACCCAATGCATATGATGCATTTGATAATAATGCATGAATCAATATATTAATGCATAAATTTTATTTCCCCACCCTGCACTGCGAGCCTGCCTGCAGTTAAACAAGTGAGCTCATAGAAAGGCTGGGAGCTGTACTGATAAATATTATGAACATTGTTCTAAGTTTCAATCACAGCAGCATTTGGAAGTGAGTTTCTGGCTTCATCTGTGTTTTACTGTATCGACTATACACAGGGGTGGACATGGACAGCCAAGAGTCTGCAGGTTTTCATTCCAACTAAAAACACCAGGTGATTCACAGGTTAGTTCCTCCTCTCTGCTTGAAGGTGAGGTAAGCGGTGAAGTTTTTGGTTGGGATGAAAACCTGCAGACTCCTGACTCTCCATGGCTCATGGTTGAATCACCCTGGACTACAGGCTGTTTAAAATGAAACTGCTTGTTACAGGGTTGGGACAAACCTCCGCCAGACTCACCCTTATTTGCAACCAGTGAGATCATTTGTCCTGCCCTGGTTGCTAGCATTACGGGTGGCGCACCATTCACAGTGATATGGACCTTTGTCGGACACGAACACAGGTTAACCCTTTCAAACACAAAATCAACACTGGTTCAGCTTGCCATGTGAAAGGAGTAAAAGATGGAGAGAAAATGTTTTGATGTGTTTGTGTTTGTGTGTGTGTGTGTGTGCCAGACCTCCCATCTTTTCCATCAGAACTTGTTTGTCCTCACCTCTGCTCACATGCCCAGTTTCCCCAGAGGGTGCACAGCTCCATCTCTCTTTCCTTTGGTAAAGTCTGCTTCAATGTATCGTATGCTAAAGGAGATAGGAAAGGAAGCTTTGAAGCACCATCTCGTTTTCTTCTTTGTTAGAACACCAAGCATTTTGTTTTGCTCGTTTTACATCATCGGCTTTAGCCCCAGTGTCGCGTTGATCGGTGTCATTTAGGCTGCATTCCTATTGGTTGGTTAGTAGAAATAGGTCGTAGCAGCAGTTACAATGTGAGATGGTTCTCCTACATTTTTGACACTGTAAGAATTGTGTCCCAGGCTATCTTTGGTTGGTGACAACGGCCATCTTTGACCCTCTCTCACAGTGCGACGTAGGACCGCCATTTTGGGCCCATGGCCAAGATGTGGCCATGTTTCTTCCCTGTTGGTCGTCTTTCATCTGGGACAAAATCACACAGTGTATACTGGACTTATACTGGCCAATCCCACCTAACTGTCCCCTGCAGCCGAGCCAAGACCACACACCATCATATTTTCTCTGAGTGAGGCAAGTGGTTCAAGGAAAATAATCTGCTGCTCGTCATACTGAAATATTTCACTGTCATTTTAATGTCTGTGTAGAGTATCTATTGAATATTTGAATTTGATCTTTTCCTCAGCAGATCGGTGCCTGTGCTTACAGAGCGCTCAGCCTCACGAGCCTACAGATACTGCTGTCGCTCACTTTTACACATTTCACTCAGGAATAATTGGCCCATATTCCTCATAAGGAGGAAGGCAGTGGATGGCTCAAACACACGGACTTTCTTGTGAGCGACCCGAGTTCAAATCTGACTCCAAGCAAAACATGACTTTGGTTTGAGCGTGTTTACTAATGTTACCTTGCTCACTAACGTATCCGAACCTTAACCCTAACCTTAACCTCACCTTAACCACCTCAACCAAGCTTATGTTCACACATGCGTAAACGTTGAGTTGGTTAGCCGTGCTTATGAGTAACAATGAGTAACGTGAATAACGACATGAAATGCTCATCTTAAGACAAGTCTTTTGTTATGGATGTTGATATATTTTTGTTTGGTGTCTTATAATTCCTTTGCGGGATGGGCCACAGTTGTGGCAGGACACGTAAATAAATCATTCATTCATTCATTCATTCATTCATTCTTTGGGCTCGGATCACACAAGTAATTTCTACTGGCATTCTAGGGAATCTCTTGAAGACCTTATTTTTAATAAATTGAAAGAAACCTGATACTTACACTCCTCTATTACAAAACAAGGGATCATCGCTCTCATCCCCCAACTTGGTAAACATCCAGAACTGATTGATAATCTCAGACCTATAATCCTGCTTAATAATGATTATAGCATTCAAACTCATATTTATGCCAACACTTTGAAAACCAGCACATCACACAAATCACAAAATCTCAGCTATACAATCAGGTATACTTGCACTTGATTTACTAGATTACAATCATTTAACTGAAGATGAAGGTTTTATTTCATTTGTAGTCTTCATTAAAAGTTTTTGACATGATTGAGGACAAGTTTAAGTTCCGTACTTTAGAATCGTTTGGATTTGGAGTAAACTATAAGTTTAGTTAAAAGACTTTATATGGATCATTACCGCAAGTC
Source organism: Myripristis jacobus (assembly GCA_900302555.1). NCBI lineage: Eukaryota > Metazoa > Chordata > Actinopteri > Holocentriformes > Holocentridae > Myripristis > Myripristis jacobus. Next base: position 14,000 of record OMLB01055593.1, read on the forward strand.
TCATTACCACAAAATTCTCAGTTGATAAAGGAATTCAATAAGGTTGTCCCATTTCCCCCTCACTTTTTTTAATCACAGCAGTGGAAATGCTCTCCATTCTTATGAAAAAAAAATTCTGATTTTGAGAAATTGAAAGTGTTAGCTAAACAGCTGGTAATCAACCAACTGACAGATGGCACAATTCATATTCCAAAAATCCTCCAAACAGCTGATTTTATTCTAGGGCATCTGGCTGAAGATTAAACCTTAAAGGTGTGAATTACAACCAATTCATGAACTCTGCTCTGGTGATAATTTATAATATCCCTATGAAATCAATATGCCTCTTTAGTATTGGACCAGAATAAAGAAAGTTAGACACCAGTGCCACAAATTGTTAAAACACTGATGCAGAGTGATGAGCCAAGTTTTCATTTTCAGAGTCAAATCATTTTCCCCATCAGAATTGACCATGATAGACAGATTCTTGCAACATTCACCCATAATTTTTCTTATAATTTTCATTCCATAATTTTCTGGATTTTTTTCATGCTGCCAGTTATAATGTTGTTACAATGTTACACACCCACAGTCCAAAATAACATGTAAAAACACCGATATTCATTGGGTAGCATTTTATTTTACAGCCAACAAATTACAGTGTAACTATTTTGTAGTTGTGGAGTAATTACAAAGTATCAACAAAAGTATCAACAAAGTTCTGGGGAATTAAGGTGTGAACATTTTGTTAGATTCAGATTCAGACTTAGATTACCTTCATTTGCCATTTCATGATAATACATAATTGGAACATGTCTCAGCCCAGCTCAGCTGTGTGTGTGTTTTTAACTTTTTTTCACATAAAGTGCAGAGACAGGACAGGACAGTGAAACCACAACAATCAACCACAACAACAGTCAGTGCAATGGATGGTAGTGCAATAGGTAGACCAGGATGAGAATAAAGTGCTGGTGCAAAAAAGGTTTACCCCTACTAGTGGGGGAAGGGGAGAGGGAGGCCTGAGTCATTCACCAGCCTGGAGGCTGATGGGAAAAAATTGTTTCTGTGCCGGGACTTCACAGCCTTCGGCAGCCTTCTGCCTGAAGGAAGCGGGGTGAAGAGGCCGTGGCCAGGGTGGGAGGTGTCAGCCATGATCTTTGTTACCCTCCTCAGCGCCCTCCTGTCGTACAGGGACTTGAGGGAGGGCAAGGAGCAGCCGATCACCCTCTCCGCTGAGCGAATCACCCGCTGCAGTTTGGTGAGGATTGTAATAAGGGGCTGATTAAGAAGTTATAGAGTGATTATCATGTAGCTATTTGCCACTCTATGGATAGATTACTCATAAACATGAAGGAAAACATTGAACATATTATTACTCCTGTAATATTGATAGGCTATTATTACACTGTGTCATAAAGCAACAGAGACACAGACCATCTGATAGACAGTATGATTTATAAAAACTTTAAATATACATATATACAATAAAAAAACAACAACAGTTGTATATCTTTTTCAATTGTCCAGCCTTTTGGTGTTTTACAGTAATTCATTAACTAAGCAAAAACATAAACAAACATATTTTACCCCTCAGAGAAAAGGTCTGATTCCACAGCCTCTCTACAGTATGTTGGCCTCACGGGAGTCAGGCTGCAGAATCTGAAGTTTAAAAATGTGTTTAATAGCTTTTCTAAACCAGGGGTAGAAAAAGGCATAGATCACAGGGTTTAGACAGGAGCTGAAATGTGCCAGCCAGATCTCAACAGCTGCAGATGAAGCATCGATTGAGGTCTCCTGGCCTGCAAGTGAGGGTATGTAGTATGGAGAGAAACATATTAGAAACACAGCTACGACAATCCCAAGAGTCCTGGCTGCTTTCAGCTCTGATTTCTTAGCAGTTACAGTCCCTGAACGCTGCAGAGTGACAGACACAATGTGGGATCTCATGGCACGAGCCTGAGACACAGCCACCACAAACACTCTCATATACAGAACTATGATCACAGTAATGGGAAGAATAAAGGTGACAACAAGGTCAACAGCCCCTGCAATGGAGTTAATGACAACCACACACTCTCCATAGCAGGAATTAGACCTGCCTGGTTGCCCCAGATGATCATGTAGAAGGAGACAGCTGTAGAAAACAGAGCAGATCCAACACAGACAAACACAGATTTTAACTCTCCTCTGAGTGACTTTGGTGGGGTAACACAGAGGGTCGCAAATAGCCACATAGCGGTCGATTGATATGAGCACCATGTTACCTACTGAAGAACAGGTGACAATAAAGTCTACAACATAATACAGAGTGCACAGGAGGTCACCCAGAAACCAGCAGGCCTCAATGTAGATGATTTCAACGGGCATCAGCAGGAGGCCCACAAGGAGGTCCGAGACAGCCAGGGAGAGGAGGAGGAGGTTGGTGGGGGTGTGCAGCTGCCTGGATTGGGAGAATTTCACCATTAAACATATGATAATGTAGAAAAGTAGTATTAGTATAAATTGCCATTGTGAAGCAGTGATAGCAGTAGCTGTATGTTTACATAAATGCAAGAAAAAACTAAAGTGAGACAATGAGGACATGCAAAAGTTTTATCATAAAATCTCAAGGAAGGTCTGACATTTATAAAACATTTAAAAAAAAAAAAAAAAAGCTATTGCAAGCTATGCTGAGTAGTTTTTCTCTGCCTGTAGTGGGAGATGGAGATTATGACCAGCAGGTTGAGAGCCACAGTGAGCAGAGAGATGGAGGACAGCAGGATGTAGATGGTCATGGCCTCATGTCGAGGACGGATGGGCCTCCTGCAGGAGGTGTTGAGGAGGTGTGGAAAGCAGAGTTCAGCTCCTTCCAGGGTCTCCATCATCAGAGAGAGAGGAGGAGAGGAGAAGCTGCTGAGGTCTGGCAGCTCTCTGAACAAAACCTTCTGTCACACAGCTGATTTATCTCTTTCTTCCCTTCACTTCCCTTCCTCCTCCCTCTCTCTCATTCTGTTGTATATGGAAAGTGATGACGCTCCTCCCTCCCTCGCTCCATGTTTCTCTTACTCTTTTTCTCTCTCTATTTCCTTCCTCCCTTCTTACCTACCCCTAAACTTACCCACAGCAAACTTTAAATTTTCACTGAAAGATGAATACTCAAAACCATTTTGTGAACAGAAGCACCACCATTCTGGGATTTTTTTCGTAGTGGTTTCATCAGGCCCGTTAAAGGCTCCAGGGTGCTGGGTCCACCCATCCGCCAGTTCACCAGTCCCAGCAGCCCACATTAACTGGGGCACCTGGCACCAGGATTCCAGGTCCCCTCATCATGCTCCAACAGCCCACACCAACCAGGGTAACTGGCACTGAGATGCCAGGCCCACCGGCTGTCCAGCCCCAGTAGCCACAAAAACCTTCATCAGCCAGGATACCTGGCACCACCTGGATGCCAGGCCCCCTCGTTGTCCAGTTTACCAGCCACAACAGCATGCATCAACCCTCTACCCGTGACACAGCTGCTTTTCTGGCCTGTTCATCCAAACTGGACTGTTTCAAACCCATCTCTCTACCCACTCTCACACACATTGTCACCAGCATGAAACCAGCAACCTGCCCTTTTGACATCATTCCCACCGCTCTCCTTAAGGATGTCTTTGACATCACTGGACCAAACATCCTCTCCGTCATCAACAGCTCCATCATCACTGGTACCGTCCCAACCTGTTTCAAGCATGAAGTCGTCCAGCCTCTCCTGAAAAAAACCAACACGGATCCCACACAGCCCAATAACTACAGACCTACAGTACAGGCCAAAAGTTTGGACACACCTTCTCATTCAATGCGTTTTCTTTATTTTCATGACTATTTACATTGTAGATTCTCACTGAAGGCATCAAAACTATGAATGAACACATGTGGAGTTATGTACTTAACAAAAAAAGGTGAAATAACTGAAAACATTCATTATATTCTAGTTTCTTCAAAATAGCCACCCTTTGCTCTGATTACTGCTTTGCACACTCTTGGCATTCTCTCCATGAGCTTCAAGAGGTAGTCACCTGAAATGGTTTTCCAACAGTCTTGAAGGAGTTCCCAGAGGTGTTTAGCACTTGTTGGCCCCTTTGCCTTCACTCTGCGGTCCAGCTCACCCCAAACCATCTGGATTGGGTTCAGGTCCGGTGACTGTGGAGGCCAGGTCATCTGCCGCAGCACTCCATCACTCTCCTTCTTGGTCAAATAGCCCTTACACAGCCTGGAGGTGTGTTTGGGGTCATTGTCCTGTTGAAAAATAAATGATGGTCCAACTAAACGCAAACCGG